>JAEANM010013100.1:0-14541 GCA_017656035.1 Myanophis thanlyinensis | reverse complement strand
GCTGTAGTTTGGCATCGTCTGTTGTAGATGGAGTGCAGTTCAGGGAGCTTGGTGCGGATGATGCGCTCTGCTATGTGTACTACCCTCTGTCTTGTCTCTTCCTCTGCTAGGATTTGTGGCGGATCCGAAGCCCTTGTGGCACCTGTGAAGGTTTTGATATGCGCATTATGGATGACATGATAAAGGTGAGTTAGCACCTGGTGAAAGGCCAAATGAATTGTCTCATGGTGAGATTAGTGCTTTACACGGTAATAGCTAGAATGGTCATGGCACATTAAATACGTGTATTTTAAATAAAACCCATGATATAAAACTTTTAGGGTGAATTTTGAGTACAATAATAAAATCTAATCTAAATTAAACTTTAAAAAGAGACGAGAGAAGAGGTCAAAAATTGCAAGGGAAAAGGAAAAAAAAAAACCAAGAAAGAGAAAATAAGACTATCATATAGAAAGAGAAATGTGTAAAGTGACTTCCAACCTTCATCATAATGAGTATAAACAAGTTTAGTAACTCTCCATCCCGATCCAACAGAGTGTCCATAAAGATTGCCATAATAAAAGTCATCACATAAACCAACTTCATATGCTTTCCTTTTACTTTTAACAGTCTTAACTTTTAGTTCATTCAAATATTGCTGTAGAATCTGATTTATCTTTGTCTCTTCTTGGTCCCATTCTCATTGCAGTCTTCAAGCCGTTAACAAGTCTTTATTTTTAAAAATCCGATGAGAAAGAATTATTTAGGGTACTTTCTTGGTTTTATCACTTGTATTATTTTCCTGTTCATTTTTCAAAGCATCAACCATTTCCTTTGGTATATTCAGTGGGGCATTTTTTTCCTCCAAGTCAATCCAATACCATTTTCTATTTTGTCAGATAAAAATTGTTCCACCTCACTCATTTCTTCCGTATAGGTAGCCCTGGACTTAACAACAGTTCATTTAGTGACTGTTTGAAGTTACGACGACACTGAAAAAAGTGACTTATGATTGTTTTTCATGCTTAAGAACATTTGCAGCATCCCCGTGGTCACGTGATCGAAATTTTCAGATGCTTGGCCACTGATTCATATTTACGACAGTTTCAGTTCTCAGGTTCATGCGATCCCCTTTTGTGACCGTCTGACAAGCAAAGTCATTGGGGAGCCAGATTCACCTAACAACCGTGTCACTAACTTAACAACTGGAGCACTTCACTTAATAACTAAATAAAGAGGTAAAATGAGGCAAAATTGACTTAACGGTTGTCTCGCTTAGCGTCAGAAATGTTGGGCTCGATTGTGATTGTCAGCCTAGAGCTACCTGTTAACATCTTTTGGGTGTGATCTATCCATAGAAACAGAGATTGTGACTGACAACTGTTCACAGTGTGGCTGTCGGTTGAAACAGAAAAATCCATATTGAGAATTTTTAAGTGAAACAGAAAATTCATATTGAGAAAATTCTCAATTTTGCTGAGAACTTGGTTGATGTGGGCTTAAGGACTTCTCTTTCTGGGAAAGGTCTCTCTGCTGAAATAGAGCATAAAGCAGCACGAGGTTAGGTATTGCAAAAGTATACTATGGGTATGCAGATAATCCTCCACTTACTATGTGTATACAGGTAATCCTCAATTTTGCATTTGTGAGCAGACTTGCTAAGTAAAGCAGTTGTTAAGGTGAGTCGTGCCCGATTTTATGATCTTCTTTTGCCACGGTTGTTAAGCGAATCGGGGCAGATGTTAAGTGAACCATCCTGCCCTATTCACACAATTATGTGGCCAATGGGAGGGAAGCAGAGATGAGCGATCCCAGCACATGAGAAGAAGGTGAGAGCTTAGCTGGGTAACGTTCACATCTTGTGAGTTATCAGATGCACTGATGATGAGGTTACCGAGTTTGGTAATTAATTAAATGTCTAAGAAAACCTATCAACTGCAGCGAGCACCAAGGACCCCGTCAATGTCAGATCTGGCCTTGCTGTGTAATTAAACACAAAAGGTCTAATAATGTAATCAAAACCAGCAACACCTCCACGCCTTTAAAAATAGTACTCTATTAAAAATAATTACGAAACTCTGCAGTGGGGCAATTGTCTAACAGTCCCCAAGCAAACAACGCAAAGCATCCGCCGTAATCGAAATCTTTGCCGCAGCCAAAACCTAAGCCAAGGAATGAAAGTTCAGCGACGTTGCTTAAAATACCGAGTTACTCCCACAAGGACCTCTGGTGCCACATCCTTTTCGTGATAATTAAGGGGTTTTTGCAAGTTCTCAACCCTCATTGTTGGAGAGCGTAGGGCCAATTAACTTAATTGCAAAAATGTGTAGTTATTGGAAAGTACTACTTAGAAATGTCTGGGATGATGGCTTTAATGAGTCACATTAGCAGCTGTGAGGTGGTAGCAAAATCTGCTGTTAAAAAAGGGCACAAGCACGGCGCCCTTCATCAATTAATGAAGACAAATCTTTTCCAGATTCTCGTAAAAAACCCTCTGCTTTGGACTTCTGCATATGCCACAGGTTCACTGGGTTGCGTATTAGGGTGAAACCTAGGGTGTATGTTTTGTCTTAAGGTTGCATTTGACCGAAACTATACAAGCCACATGATCCCTGAAGTCCGATGCAGTGTGTGAACTCCCACTGATGGGTTATTTTTGTTATTTTCCTGGCTTTAGAGGAGGAGCAAATAATGTCAACCATTCCGTTGCCATGCACAGTAAAAGAAACTCCCGGGACATTTTTATTACCTAGGGTAGTGGTAGCAAACCTTTTTTTTACCGAGTGCCAAAAAGTACGTGCTTTGCGCATGCCATCCACACTTGCATGCAGCTCCTCCGTATGTGCTGCATGTGCAACCACACCGCTGGAGCACACATTTAGCTTTTACACATGTAATGCATGCACTGCATGTTGGCACTCACACAGAACAATCGTGTGTGCATGCGCACGAGAGCACCAAAGACCAGCTGGATTTGCTGCTGCAATTGCACACATGCACAGCGGACGTCCGAAGACCAGGTGGATCTCTGCAATCGCGCATGCATGCATATACAATCACATGCGCATGCTCAGCTGGAGGTATGTTGGCCGACAGCTTGTGCGCCCAGCAAGATGGATCTGCGTGCCACCTGTGTCACCCCTGCCAAAGGTTCGCCATCACGGACCTTGGGTACAGCTTTACTGACAGATCCATGCAGGTGCAGAAGAAGCAAAGCCAGTTCTGAGGTTTGGGCGCGAAGCGCAGTATAACGAAACCTATTTTTAATAATAACTGGTTTGGAAGGGAACTGGTCTTTAGTTCAGCCCCCTGCTAAAGCAGGAAAGATTACACTATTCCAGATAAATGGTTGTCCAGTCTATTCTTGGAAACCTCCAGTGGTGGAGCACCCACAACTTCTGAAGACAACTTCTGTGCCATTGGTTGATTGGTCTATTTTTCCTTTCCCAGGGCTGCCCCAGTGTCCATTCTCCACCAATCCCGCTTAAGCATTTCACTTTGGGGAAACAGTCTGCACCTTTCGAAAGTCTTCCGTGCCTTGACCTTGGGGTAGTTGCAAGATTTTCCCAAGCTGCAAACGGCTCACGTACATTCCTTCTCTTCCCTCCCAGCGTCTCACCCATTCCAATCATCCCCCTCCCCCTCCTTTGCTTTGTTGTCAAGCTGTGAGCAGAAAGAGGTGGCGTTTGTGAGTCAGCCTTGACAGGTAGTTGGATGCCAGTTGTTATGAAACAACAATAGTAAAAGACAAGTCTCAACTGAATTAAGATCAAATCCCCCTGACTTTGTGAATGTGCCGGTGCACTTTTCTTGGCAATAGCCGAAAAAAAACTTTGACATATCCGTTTTATGGCATGTTCTTTGACTTTCCTGTCTAGCCTAGAGCTGCGGGATCTCTCAGTGGTCTCCTATCCATGCGGTAACCAATAAAAAGCTGCTTAGACTTTTTCCATCAATCCAGGAAGAGGCTCCTTTCCCCCTGTTCTGACAGGCTTCTGATCAATTACTATAGTACTGGGTTTCTCAACCTTGAAAACTTCAAAATCTGTGGATTTCAATTCCATGTATCTGGAAGTTGCCGTGGTTGAGATCCTGGATCAGGGCTGATCCGAGATCAGGGCTGATGCCAAAGAAATGGAAACTAAACTAACAAATACTGTATGCTTTTGAATAGGGCTGATATTTTGCATATCATTTATAGGTGGGGGATTTTTAATTGCTAGACCTACAATTTTAAGTATTTATGTACTTGTTATTTTATGGGCTGTCATTTCGAAACGGTTGCAAACTAGCAGAACGTTCAACAGCGATGGCCAAGCCCATCTGAAGTCTCATATTAGCCAAACTGGATCTGGAATGGTTCCCTTCGTGGCTGCTTTAAGTGTGAATTGGGGTTTATTGCAACCAACCCATAAATTCAGAATCGGAAACCACCACCAACAAAAAAACCCGCTCCTGCGTTAAAACTATTCTCATTCTTTCTGCTTTACGAAAAAAGTTTTCACAGCCTTGCATCATTCGTTCATATTAGCAAGCCCACCTAGATGATTCCTCCCTCGATAACGTTGGAATTTCAGAGAAATGCTTCTTTCTAAATTCTGCAGGGCTGATCCCAATTTCTCTCAACACGTCCTTTATAGAATTCCTTGGACTTCCGGGAATCTCGGGAAGCCGAGCCCCATCCACTTTGGGAATACCCATGCCGAGCCACCTCTGATCCCCTCGCGGTTCTGACGTTCGATTTCCAACAAGCCATACCAGAGCATCCTCTTACGGAAGAAGGCATCATAAACCTGTCACGGTCAGTATCCTGTGGGGGGCGGTGGAAAACTAAACTGCATTATTTATGGTTTTACAGGGCATGCTCCAAGGCACTGTTTCCAAACTGGGATGACTTCTACTGATGTGGACGTCAACTCCTAGAGCCGTGAGTCGAACCTAGGGCACGGGCGCCACAGGTGGCACGCAGAGCCATCTTGCTGGGCACACAAGCTGTTGAACAACCTACCTCCAGCTGAGCAGGCACATGCAATTGCGCATGCACACATGGGCGATTGCAGAGACCCAGCTGGTCTTTGCCATCACGGGTATAGGGTTTTCTGCCTAAACGGGGGGTTGGACTAGAAAACCTCCAACTCTTATTCTACCAACTCTGTTACTCTGCTCTACTCTACTCCTTGTTTGCTCTGTTTTGCAACAGATTTTTTATACACATTTGAGTTACAAATAGTTTTCAACAGTTCATTTAGTGACTGTTTGAAGTTACAACGGCACTGGTGGAAAAAAAAAAAGAGTTTTGTCACATTTACGACCGTTGCAGCATCCCCATTGTCACGTGATCAAAATTCGGATGCTTGGCAGCTGACTCTTATTTATGAAGGTCGCGGCGTCCCGGGGGGGGGGGTTGTCATGTGATTTCCTTTTGCCGATCTTCAGACAAGCAAAATCAATGGGGAAGCCAGATTCACTTCACAACCATGTTATTAACTTGACAACTGCAGTGGTTCACTTAACGGCAAGTGGCAAGAAAGGTCATAAAATGGGACAAAACTCACGTAACAACTCTCTTGCTTAGTAACAGAAATCCTGGGCTCCATTGCGTTTGGAAAGTGAAAACTACCTGTAGTAACCTTCTTCTTTTATCCTGCTAAGTACCTACTAGGCAAAGGACCCAATGTTTGGGAAGTGAAATCAAAGAGACTTTGAACCTCTTCCTTAAAAACAGGCTAGTTTTGCAGTGTCATAGCTTAATGAAAACAATCCCTCACATATGAGGCAACATATTGTTCTTAATGAATAATGTATAAATTATCTGGTACCATATGAATGATTTGATTTATAACGATGTTTATTTCTCCTCTCCAAATACCAGCCATCTGTTGCCTGGCTGAACATTTCTTTCTGAAACATATACAGAGTCTGTGGGGTTATCACGGCACCCAATTACGGTGTTATTGCCGCACCAGCTGTAAAACGCTCGAATATGCCGTAAAAATCAATATTTGTCTACGGAGTGATCCTTATTTAAACATCAAATGTACTTTTTTTTGGGAACATATCCTGTAACTCATAATGGCAAAAAGTTGGGCGGTTTTAAGATTTCTTTTTGAGGTTCTTTCTTCCTGAAATCCCAACGAGGAAGAATTTCCTTTTGATAGTCAAACCACTTTATCTGGAAATAACCAAGCATTTAATGCAAAATGGAAGGATGACAAACATCTGTGGAGATTCTCAAGTCATCCAGGTCATGGTTTTCTCAAACGTGCTTTTCCAAAAAACAACTGGACTATCTTGGGTTTTGTTTTGTTTTAATATTTCACTTCCCATCCAAGAAACTTGGTCGGGTTCTGAACAGAAGTTTAGTTCTTTAGACCTGAAGAAACTTCTTGGATGAGAAACGAAATGTTTTCAAAGGGGGGGGTCCAGAGAAAGTCCAGTTGCCTTTTAGGGAAAAAAAATCCTTTGGGACAAGGAGTGCCAATGTTTTAGAAAAATCCCAAATCATCCTAACAATATTAAAACCAGAAAGTACCCAGCAAATGTCATATGGAGATTCCCAATTATCCGGAGGCAACTGGACTTTCTTTGTTTTTCCTTGAAGTCATTTTGCTTCTCGTCCAAGAAGCTTCTTCAGTTCTGACTGAAGGAACCATTCAGTCAGAATTGAAGAAGCTTCTTGGATGAGAAGTGAAATGTCTTCAAGGAAAAACAAAGTCCAGTTGTCTTTTAGTAAAAAATAAATAAATAAAAAAAGCAAATAAAATAAATAAAAAAACATCGTTGGGAAAGTACTTTTGATTTCTTTCACAAAACCAAAAGGAAGAAGGAGAAATCACTATTTCCTTTTGAAGATTATTCCGGTCCTCTTATTTTGGGAGAGAACGTGCCGGGTAGCATGTAGCAAATAAACTTGTAATTTTAACATTGCCAATGCAAAGATCCTGATTTGCTTTTCCTCCGGTTCCTTGACTCCTAGCCTGCTGAAATGACTTATTCCTGGTTATTTTGCACCCTCCAATAATCCTTAAAATTTTCGGTTCCCTAGATGGTGCCCCTGGTTTTTTTTTTTTTGTAATCATCACATTGTAATATGATTGCAATATCTTCCAAACATTAGGAAAGTGGTTGAACACTATTTTAGGATGCAGTAGCCTGATTTAGCACGAGCAGCTGATTGGCAGTTGGATCTGCTTCCCGGAATACCGACAATCGACTCCAGGGATCGCTGTGGCCTATTGCTGCCTTCACGCGCCCCATTTTCGGCCTGGTTTTTTTTTTTTTTGCCCGTTTTTGGGCCTTTATCAGCCCATTTTTCTGCCTTTTTTTGAAAAAAGGCTGAAAACAGGCTGAAAAAAGCCCCAAAAACGGGCTGAAAAAAGGCCGAAAAGTAGGCCAATGGGTGGGCGGGGCTTTGGCAATATTCGTTGTATAAGACACACAGATATTTTTACCCACTTTTTTGGGGGTGTCTGTGCGTCTTATACACCAAAAAATACGGCATATTTAGACAAATAGAATATGTCTTCAAAACTTGAGAACTGGCAGAAAACTTGCTTTTAAGCAAGGAGAGTATGGACTTGCAATCAGTCCTCTTGGTAACATCTGCTGAAGACATAAATTCAAATTTTGAAGCAATAGTTTAAGTTTCTTTCTTTCTCTCTCTCTCTGTCTCCTTCTCCTTCTTCTTCTTCTTCTCTTCCAATGTATATTCTGAAAATATCAAAAAGACATATGAAAGCTCTGGTATCTTTGCTATTTTTAAGAAAAGTAACAAAGGAGAAGCAATATTTATTAATTTCTGTGGCTGGCTGATAGATTATTTTCTCTTCTTTGGTCCTGAGCTGTTTTGTCTTCCAGCAATATTTCATTCTCCAAAGCGCTATTATTGAGATCTGAATGTCCTGAAGTATTAACCAGAAACAGCATTGTTTTGAGAACTATATGACTATCCATCCAACAGAATTTTCTAACGTTAATTATCTGTTAATTATCTTTGCCTTGTTCCTGATTATTTTAAATTCTCTCTCCTCCCATCCCACCCTTTTATCAAGATTTCTCTGGAGGTTTCTCTTCATCTCTGAAAACTAGACCGTTTGTTTTTTTTCTGGCAGAGTGCATACAGTGCTTGGTCTTGATTAAGACTTAATCTTTCACATAATGGGAAGGTAAACCATAAGTCATTTTAAATGGTTCTTTTAGCATGGGTTTGCCATCGAGGTAGGCTCATCTCTGATCTTTTATCTAGATTTCTGATAAAGGAAAATACTGTTCATATTTCAAAAGGAGTTAGCACGCTATATAATGCATGAGTTGGTCTCTATCGGTATTCTGCAGGGTTTGCAGGAAATCGATATTTAAGGAGATACACATATATATAGATATATATATATATTTGCAGGTGTGCGAAGAGTCACGGAGCTGTTCTGTGGATGGAATACCACTTGGCACCTAACATTTCCATCAGCACAGGACTTGTGCAGGATTCCAATGAAAAGGTTGGTTGTGCTCTGTTTCAGCTCTGCTGCACGAGGACTTGGCAAGCTGGCTCAGCCATCATATTGAATTGCCCTATAGAAAAAGGAAAAAAAAAAAGACTCATCAATTCTACTCCGTTCCAGTGCCTAATTTTGAGCACTTTTGGAGTGAATTCAATTGTAGTAGTTGCCGGAAATAACGCAGCAGACAGATTTAATAATTGATGGCGGGGAATCTGCCGCGATAATTAAACGGGATGCATGTGATTGGAAGCTTCTGCAGAGCGTATTACTGCACAGTTGTGGTTAGGGTGGACAGGGCTTACTAAAGTACCTACGACAGAGGAGATACTACAGGTGTAGATTGGAGTTGATAGAACGTAAAAGTTGAATCGGGGCTCATTTTGATCAAATTGTTTGGAGGCTTCACGAGTAGGTCTGGGGTTTAAAGGGAACCAGAAATACCTTTATGGTTTCCTTTAAACCGTAAACTTCTGGTTTCACAAATCTTCAAGTTGCCAAGAGTTTAATATATTCGCTTGTCATCCAGAAGTAAATTCTGCTGGTTATTTCCACCAGGGTTGGATTTTCCACTTTGAGCAAAGTTTTGAAATGGGGCTCATTTCGATTGAACCTCTTGGAGGCTTCACGAGCAGGTCTGGGGTTTAAAGGGAACCAGAAATACCTTTATGGTTCCCTTTAAACTGTAAACTTCTGGTTTCACAAGTCTTCAAGTTGCCAAGGGTGGAGATCCCTGCTTTAATATATTTGCTTGTCATCCAGAAGTAAATTCTGCTGGTTATTTCCACCAAGGTTGGATTTTCCACCTTGAATGAAGTTTTTTTTTTAATTTAAACTGTATAACAGTCTCTCCCAGCTCTTGTTTGCTTAGTGAAGTGGCAATATTTGTGCGTAAGTTGGAATTCAAATCCCTAGATACGAATTCCTTGTGCTTTATATATGCATGAGCTGGCTTGGCTGCTTTCATAATTGAGAACAGCATTCCTTAGAAGCCTTGTAGATGATCAAATAATGGAGAAGCCTACTTTAGAATTTCTAGGGACAGTGGTGTTGATCGAAGGTGTAAAAGCATTCTGAACGGTTAGAATTCAACAACTGGGAGTAGCCACTCTTCGCTGATGCCAGAAATGTTGACGTGCAGAAGAAGAACGCGATAGCTGTGGATGTTTTGACACCCTCTCTTCCTTTTCCCACCTAATTGTTCTTGCTTCTTTTCTATACAGGACTACTGTCAATGGACTCCTCATTGCAAGCAGGCAATCTATTTCTTCAATGAGGCTCTCGAACCTAATTCCCCTGTCAGCGCTGCCTCGGCAGTTGCGTACGTTGTAAGCTTCAACCCAGCGACAGGAGAGGTTAACATGGACTTTAAACCCTTCGTTTAATTTGGTGTGGCCTCTTTGTTGGGATAACAGAAACATTTGTCTCCCTTCTCTAGCTTGATCAATAAATACATCCCCAGACAGATTTGATAGAAATCTGCAGTTTTATGATAAGGGTGGTGGGTTCCGGGGGTGAATACTTGGTCTACAGAATACTTGGGCCACCGTTCAGTTTGGTGACTCGAGTCCCCTTCAAAGTTTTGGATTGCAACTTCCAACTCGCTTGCCCATCAGCCATTCAGTTAAAGGGCAGTGAGAAATTGCTTTAAGGCAGTGGTGGTGAATCTATGGCAGGTGTGCCAGAGGTGGCACGCAGAGCCCTCTCTGTGGGCACACGCACCATCATCCCAGTTCAGCTCCACTGCGTTTCTCTGTGGCGTTTCTTGCCATCGTTTGCCAAAGTTTCCTTGCAAACGATGAAACAAGTTTTCTCCCAATAAGCCTGAGAAATTTCTAGGCCAGGATTGGAACCACACATGACAGCAGCTAAGAGACGAGCATTGAGCTCAAAAATCCACAAGAGGGTACTGAAGTTTGTTTGTTTTTTTCCTTCCTTGACGTTGGAGCAATTTTGGAATCAGCTGGCTAAGTAATGGCCAAGAACCAGTTTGGGGAAAACTTTCTGCATAGAACCAGCACATCGCTTCTATTACCCACATCGCGGGTAATCCTCGACTTACGGCCGCAACTGAGCCCCAGATTTCTGTTGCTAAGTGTGAGACATTCGTTAAGGAAATATTGCCCCATTTGTACAACCTGCCTTGGCACCGTTAATGTTAAGTGGATCGTTGCCATTGTTCAGTTAGTGACACAGTCGTTAAGTGGATCTGACTTTCCCCATTGACTTTGTTTGTCAGACGTTCGCCAAAGGGGATCACATGACCCCGCCCGGGGACGCTGCGTCATAAATGCGAATCATGCCAAGTGTCTGGATTTTGATGGTTTTGATTTGTCTGAAATGGTATAGAACAGTGATGGCGAACCTTTTACATACCGAGTGCTGAAAAGTACGTGCTATGCAAGTGCCATCCGCACTTGCGTGCGGCTCCTCCATGTGCGCTGCATGTGCAAGCGCACCATTTGTGCATGCATGCAGCTTTTGCACATGCAATGCACGTGCACTGCATGCTGGCACCCGCGCACACATGAGCAATCGCGTGTGCATGCTCAGGAGAGCTCCAAAGACCAGCTGGATTTCCTGCTGCAATCGCATGTGCATGCTCAGCTGGAGGTAAGTTGGCTGACAGCTTGTGTGCCCAGCAAGGTGGCTCTGTGTGCCACCTGTGGCACCCGTGCCATAGGTTCGCCATCACGGGTATAGAATCTCCTGCTAGAGAAGGGAGTTGGTCTAGAAGATCTCCAGGGTGCCTGTCCAACTCTGTTATTCTGTAATTCTGGTTTAGCCTACATAGCAATTGTTTAAAAACACTTTGTTCCTGAGTGACAAACAGGATGAGAGGCTACAGTCCAACAGTCCCTTTAGAGAGCACGCCGTGTTGAACTCCGTAGGACATACAGAGCAACGATAGCTAAGATTGCATGTCAGGCTCCATACATCAAAACCAATACTTGGAAATAAAATTGCTTCCAAGCAATTGGTAGGCTTCTTGTGCTGCCTTGCTAAACAGTTTCCAAAGGCAATGTTCCCATGAGCCATGAGCACTAGGTAGGTGGAATGGAACAGACCTGTTCAGAATTGTACCACTGTCTTTTCCCATTATTTTGAAACAGCAAGAGATGTTGCCCAGCCTAGGCACAAATGTGTGACCTTGTCCCTCGGCTAGGCAGGCACTTCATTTCCAAACCCCTGCAACAAATGGCTAGCTCAGGTTTCGCATGTGTCTGTCTCTGTGCATGGAAACCAAATTCCATTTCAGTGGAAGAGAAAAAGGGTGCTGAAGACATCACCGTTAGGCATCTTTTGAGTTCACTTCAGAGGGTTGTGTTGGGGAGTTGGTTCAGAGCACCTAGATTCAATTCTGTACTAGATACAGGTAGTCCTTGACAACAGTTCATTTAGTGACCGGTCAAAGTTACAACAGCACTGAAAAAAGTGACATGACCGTTTCTTTCCAGCATCCCCATGATCAAAATCCAGATGTTTGGCAACTGGTTCATATTTATGACCGTTGCTGTATCCCAAGGTTGCTGATCCCCTCTTGTGAACTTCTGACGACCAGAATCAATGGGGAAGCCAGATTCATTTTACTAACCTAACAACACTGATTCGCTTAACAACCGAGGCAAGAAAGATCGCAAAATGAGGCAAAATTCACTTAACAAATGTCTCAACAACAGACATTTGGGGCTCAATTGTGGTCGTTAGACACAGACTGCCTGTAACTAGATGTGTACGCATCGATCAATATCAAAGTTTATGGCTCAGTTCAAAGTGTCGATTTGATCTGAATTGGCAGTTCAGATTCTAAACGTCTGTATGGTGTAAATGATGAATTTGAAAATCCTCAAATTCTAGGAGAGATTTGATTCAGTGCATGCAATCAAATCACCATTTATTTCATTATCTAATAATGGTTGCCTTTCTCCCGAAAGTCACTCTTGGTGGCATGCAGAGATTAAAACAACTTGAAATTTATGAGGCCCACGGTCAAAACAGAAGACCCCAATCAGAAGAAAGCACGCCAACAATAACAGAACTCACTTAACTTCCTGGCCCAAAGAGCAATAAATGAAGCTTTGCAAGATCCTACTATATTTCATCCAAGCAATATGCTCTACACGACCCTGTCTTCTAAAACCATTAGGACATTTTGCTAATGAATGAAAGTTGCTTGAGTCTTCACTTGGGTGGCTTGGATTCTGGTGTGTTTCCTCATCCATTTCAACATTTTCGTTCTGACCTTTGAAGCTTTAAACCAGTGTTTCTCCATTTTGGCCACATGTGCGGACTTCAGTTCCCAGAATTCCCCATCCGGCATGACTGGCTGTGGAATTCTGGGAGTCGAAGCCCACATATCTTAATATGGCTGAGGTTGAGCAACATTGCTTTAAACAAACTTGAGCTCACCTTAATTTTAAGGACCACCTAACATTAGTGAAACTGCCCGAATGTGATGGTCCTCTTGAGAGGCTACTGGCTGTAAAGATGGTGGACTTTAATGGCAGGATCTTCTTAGCATCTCCTGTTCTGCGGAGCGCTTTCTCAAACGATACACAGGTAAGTGTTACCTTTTTAAAATACTTTTCATTTTTAGAATAGAATAGATAAAATAGAATTCTTTATTGGCCAAGTGTGATTGGACACACAAGGAATTTATCTTCGGTGCATAGGCTCTCAGTGTACATTAAAGGAAACGTATATTCGTCAGGAATCATAAGATACAACTTAATGGTGGTCATGGAGTACAAAGTCACGGGGTACATCAGAACTAGAAGGAAAAGGAGATTGTGGAAAAGAGGAGGAGGAGGATTATGGGGTCCTTAGTGCTTTCTGAGCTTGGTTCTTTTCTTGCAGACGTTTCATGACCCAACTAGGTAACATCATCAGTGCTAGAAGGGAATGGGGTTTGTGGAAGAGGAGAAGGAGCAGGAAGAGAAGGAGGAAAAAAAACTGTGGGATCCTTGGTGATTTCTGAGCTTGGTCGTTGTTATTATTATTATTTTGTAGACGTTTCATAACCCAACTAGGGACCATCATCAATGTTACAAAGGAATGAAGTTTACTCTCTGATAAACAAAGTTCCAATTAAGGGACTACCAGCTCAGGCAAACACTAAATAATAGCTTAGTCTAGGGATCACCGAGAACAATCCCACCAACTCTTGCACATAAACAGAGAGCAAATTCCACTTCCTTCTAGCACTGATGACATTCCCTAGCTGGGTAATGAAACGTCTGCAAGGAAACCACGAAGCTCAGAGAGTAATGGAGCCCACAGTTCAAACCCTGAGCTGCAGATATTCTGTTCTATTGTCCAGGATTTCTTTTCATGCTAGTTGGATCCTAATTTGAACTATCAGTTTCAGAATTGATGGTTGAGCTTGTTCTTTCCCTTTTTCTCCCCAATTAAGACAAAGACAAATTAGCAATTAAGACAAAGACAAACTCACATTCTTGGTCTCAGTTGTCTTTTTCTTTTCAAAGCTAAATTGCTTTTGCTTTATTATTGCACCCAGAATCTCACTGTTTGCATTGGGTAGCCACATATTTTCCTCCTCAATAAATAAATGCAAAAATAAATAAAACGTCACAACTGGTATCTTTTTAGGGGCCTAACCACTGCCATAAAATGCAGAAACGAGGCAAAGAACAAGTAACCGGTAGATTCACATTCTTGGTGGGGATGAGCTTTTTCAACCTTGGCCATTTAATGAGATGAGGAATTCAATTCCCAGAATCCCCCAGCCAGCTTACATGTTCGCTCATCTCCAAGTGGCCAGGACTGAGAAACACGGGGGTAAACTTTTGTCCTGTGAAGGCTTACTTGGTAGTAATTCTATGATATTGTCAGGGATTCCACATAACATCAGCAACGCAACCAGAACTCCAAAGGGACCAAAGTCCTTAGAATAAGATTTTATTGAAGACGTTGTATTGGCACGGGTCGGCTGTTTTGGGGGACATGGTCAGAGAGGCCAGATTGAGACCGTTTGGACATGTGCAGAGGAAGGAGAGTGGTTATATTGGTAGAAGGATGTTGGAGATGGAGCTGCCAGGCAAGAGGT
>JAEANM010013099.1:2557-14542 GCA_017656035.1 Myanophis thanlyinensis | reverse complement strand
GGAAGGCCACAGGAAGCCAATGCAGCTCGCGCAGGAAAGGTGTAACATGGGAGCTCCGAGGAGCTCCCATAATTACCCGCACGGCTGCATTTTGCACTAACTGCAGCCTCCGGATGCTCTTCAAGGGGAGCCCCATGTTTTGTCTTCCAAGCTTTCGGACTCATGCTGGAGCCTATCTTCAGGGAACATCTCTCTAGCCAACTAGTATAGATGTGTTTACACATCTATACTAGTTGGCTAGAGAAATGTTCCCTGAAGATAGGCTTACACATCTATATAAACAATGTTCATCAGACTTCCTTTTTTTTTAGATCCTAGTTGGTGTTAAAGTGTTGATCCAAAGAGCTACATACCAAACAGTAGACAGAAATAGGACAAAAATTAATATTATTTCTTTATCTGCTGTTTATTAAAATATCTATTTAACAAGGTCCTTCTTCTGTCATATTGCAATTTGGAATTTAGCTGCAGGTTTGGAGAGACTTGACTATCAGTGTCACATCATTAAGACAGTACATTCAACTCTAGGATTACAGACAAGGTTTACATCTTTGTTCTAAAGGTTCTTTTCAGTAAGATTGTATGTGTTTCAAAAAATGACATGCAGGAAGTGTTTCAAATCCTGCAAGAGGGGGAAAAGAAATTGTGTCTTTTGAAGATCATCTCAATTTGACTTGTTAAAGCAGCTGCATCTTTCTTCAGGTTTCTGAGGAAGCCTAGAAATTGTGACTTCTCTTCTTAGAAACAGAGAGAGGTTCTGCTTTTGCAAGTCCAAAGCATTTTGGACTTTTGAAGCATTTTTGAACCATGCACAATTCTAATTTTTAGGTGTCTGGCCTGGCTTGGTCTAGATTGTAGTGTCAAAGGTAAAGTTTGAAACAAAACTTTGAAGTTGTTCCCCAGTGGCAAAATAGCAGAAAACTAAAAGAGGTTGAAGCAAAAATTGTATAGACAAGAATGAAGGTCCCTAATGATAGAAAGGTTAATAAAAAGGGGGAAATGACTTGTATGAATGCCAGTTTCTGTCCATGTCTCAGCCTGGTTCTTAAGGGGAATGTTTTCACTTAGATACTTCTGCTCCTCTTGCAGACTTGAGGGAGATGCTGTTAATAATAAAGATTGTCCCTGATGGTAGAAGTCTAATTACAAGATAAAACACTAAAAGGTACAATGAAGTAATGGATTGAGTTTTTTTGTGTGTGTGTGTTTTTTCCCCTGGATATCAGTTTATTACCAACCTGACACTATAGCTTTAAGGGTCATTTCTCTGCTGTTACCGGGCTGCCAAATGGAGAAGAAACAAAAGAAGAAACAAAGAATATGGGAACAGGTGAAAAGAAGCAAATAATCTTTGTTTTCTCTCCAATATTTTCCTATTAATAATGGCTTACAGAAAAGGCTTCTATAGTCATGGATTTCTAAAAGATGTCAAAAACTAGTTGCTTATGTACCTAATAGTCAAAACAGAAGCTAAAAATGCTCAAGTATAAGCTCTGAGTATAAAATCTAAACCTCGGCACACATTTTGATGCTTTTTCATCAAAACAATACAGGCTGTATGAGATTCAGTAAAGTACACAAAATGTATCCCTAGTTTTGCTATCAGAAAGTATAACCACATTTTTATTTAACCATGTAGCTGATCATATTCCCAAACTGTTAAATCTATTAAATACTATACAATTTTTGGAAAAGGTTTGGATTTAGTCCTGCCTCTCAAATCTCAAACACACATTCTTCTTGTTAAGATTGTGTAGCATGATTTCAGAAAGCAATTCTCTCACCCGTACGTCTTTTCCCAGAACAGATCTAGAGCTGGCTTGTCTTGTCCCCTCAAGAATAGTGGTAGTGAGAGATTATGGATAATCTTTTCAAAATAGTTCTTACTCTCCCTTTTGCTCTCCATTTACCCTACCCTACTTTATTGCTATAGGTTGGACCTTACAGCTCTATTGAACATTTGACTATTATGAGTATTAAAAACTCTTGATCTTCAACCATTGTAGATAATACACATTTACTTTTTAATACAACTGGCAAATATTCAGCTTCGTTGATAAAGAAAAATAAATTAGCAACTTTAAATTCCCTTCATTTTGTAAACATGTATTGCCTAACAAAATCTTCAGATACTAATACTTTGCTATCTCTTTGTTCCCTAAACAAATTGTTCAAGAGTTGCTGCTTTGGATTTTGTCGGCCTCACATATTCAAGCCAGCAAACAATTTAAAAAAAAAGTCAGCAGAGGCTAGTGATCTATCTGGTGAAAAGTTCACAGGAATACCTTTGCAGTTCCTTAGTTGATGAATAATAGTGTATAGGCAAACTGGAATAGAGATGAAAATGAGCAAGTAGAATGGAAAACAAATCCTATGCAGAAAAATTTAAGTGTCTAGGCACATTCAACCTAGAGAAGAGGGGAGGAAAGCAATAGTACTCTTCAAAGACACCAAAGACAAAGATGTCTACTGCCTCAAAGAACTGGATTAGATTTAAGGATTTAAGCTGCAGGCAGAATTGTTTTAATGACAGGAGCAGTTCAACTATGAATTTAAGAATAGGGGAAGGGAGAGACTGACGCTAGTCAGCTAACCATTGTAGATGCTCTGGTCCTGGCTTTGAGAATATTGGATTAAATGATCCAGACAGCCCCTTCTAATTATGTACTTTTAATAATCAGCATCTGATCCTGCCCAAAATGTACATCTAGTCCACTGTTCAAACAATACTCATTTTTTAGTCTTTGTAATAAAAGACATATAACTCTGGAGTTCCATATCACTAGTTAGGAGTATATAACTATTTGCATATTACAATTTTAAAGATATGCTTCTCTGAGAAGTACCTTACTTGAAAGAATAGTAATACTAGTACTAGTAATACTACTAGGAGGAGGAGGAAACGCTCCCCTCCCTCCGTATTCAATCTACCCAAAATTTTGTTTGCTGCCTGGAAACTGCATTCCTTGAGTTAACACAAGTAAAACAACCAGAGGAATGTTTAGGTACCATGGATAATCAATAGATTGTATACATAGTCAATGAGCAGCAGCAGTTTCTTCCTCCCCCTACACACATATTTTAGTACTTCCTCTATTTCCTTCCAATTCAAATTGCCTTGCTAAACTCCTAGATATACGCTCCTCACTCAGTTGCTCAGTGAATTGATGAAAACAAAGTCTAATCAATTTTTAAAAAACAACAATTCGAAGTATAGGTCTGATTGATTAGTTGGTTGGTTGGTTGGTTGGTTGGTTGCTTGTTTGCTTGCTTGTTTATTATGTGCCATCTAGTTAGTGTCAACTCTTTGCAACTACATACATAGACTTTATTTGGGTTGACCTGTCCCTAACCTGGCCCTTCGGATCTTCCAACAGTGTAGCTATTGTTTATGTAATTGAGTCCCTCAACCTTGCTAATATTGTCTTCTCATCTTTCCTTCCACCTTTCCCAGTTTATATGTCCAAATATGATAATTTGAACTAGGCATTTGTGCCCTGAATGAGAACTCTAGGTTGGTTTATTCAATGACCCTTTTGTTTGTTTTCTTGGCTATCTATGATATTCTTGGAAATCTTTTTCAAAAATGTTTGAAAGCATCAATACACTTTCTATCCTGCTTTTAAAACTCTGTTGATCCAACTGTTAATCCTAATCCTAACCTAAATTTAATGGAATGAAGTTATTCTCTATGTCTTCAATCAATTGTAGGGCTGTTGCTCCACACACAATCTTTTTTATGCTTAATCTTAATCCTATTTTTTAACTGAACTCCTTGACTTTCATTACTAGAGCTTTCAAATCATTTACATAGTCAGGTATTAGAGTAGTGTTATTAGTGAAGGAAAACATAGTCTAGTATAGGGGTATCGAACTGGATTTCTTTGAGGGCTGGATCAGCATTGTAGTTCTTCATGTGCCAGGTGGGTGTGTGCATGTGTGAAATAGATGCCTCCTGTAGCATTCTGCTAGCCAAAACGGGGCACAAAATGCCCTCCCGTGCCCTGTTTTAGCTGCCAGAGGCACCATGGGCTGGTCCTTTGCTATTTACATGCCAGCACCACGGGCCAGATTTAAGCATCCCACGGGCCAGATCCAGACCACAGGCCTTGAGTTTGACACCCCTGCTCTAGTAGATGAAAACAGAATAAATCATTAATAAAAATTATAATTACATAATAGCAAATAAAAGCATAGTTCTTCATTTGATCCCAGGAAAAGACGACTGATTTGAAGATCTAAAATGTTGTACAGTCCTAATATTCAGATGTGCTGCCTATTTTTTTTAAAGCATACATCACCGATATATAACATTATAATATGGATAATTATGTAGCAAGAATGTTTTAGAAATAGTCACATTTTTTTACTCGTCACAGCACGCTACAAAAAGTTTTATGTGAAAGTGCGATACAGTTGAATTGTGTTCTCTTTTTAATTGCAGAAAAATGGTGGAACAGGAGGCTGTAGATATTTGTGATTCTGCCACAGGCCACGTTTAAAGGATTCACACATTCTTTGTACAAAAGATATGATTTAGCTCAAATAAGGCTCATTATTTTTACAGTGCTTTATATAATAATTTTATCATCTTCATCATCATCAGTCTAACGTACCTCTAAGATAAATTGAAGGGTATTAAATAGTTGATTGAACAATGGATAATGCCCCATCATGGAGAGTGTGTGATACAACTAGAATATCTTACATCCCTGTCTAAGGTTACTCTTAGGGTTACATCTCACGTAAAGAGAATTATACTATACACTGACCTGATACCCTTGCTGAATTATTTTCAATATTTAATTTATTGCCTTGAATTACACAGCATGCACACATATGCTATTTGTACCTACACATTTATCTACTCTTTCTGTCTTTTTTTTTTCCTGAAGCTCTGACATGATTGACATTCTCTGAGAGCCAAAGTTGGAATAAGGAACATGCACAAATGATGGTTTCCTTAGCAACGGGAACCATGTGAATTCTCTTCTTTCCTTTTTTCTTTTGCACTTTACTTAGTGGTCTCTCCACACATTGGTTTTCATGGAGACTTGGAGGCCTAATGCATATTTTTTTTTCTAAAAATAAAATCAGTGCACCAAGCAGAATTAAAAAAAGGTTTTATAGTTTGCTGACATGAATGATTATTTTTCTTTATTACTGGAAAAAATCCTTAGAAATATGCATATATTGGTTTGTAAAACTCATTTAACACAAAGAGATAGAGATCTGGGGACATCTTCTAATTCCTTTTATTAAAAAAAGTTACAATTTTTATGCCAAATATTATTGCATAGTTGCCCAATTCTATAACCTATAACCTAAACTATAACCTTTTATCCAGGATCTCCAGGATATCTCACAAGCATATTGGGTGAATTCTATTCGAGAGGCTTGATTTCTGAAACAAAAATAGTAATTTACATGATGCTCCCAAAAGGATTAAAAAGAAATTATGCCACTTTTCATGAAATATACAAATGTCCATACTAACTCAGAAATAATCCCTATAATTTCAAGAGAAATGCATTCCATTTCTATATAAATTAACCATGTAACTTGTTCAAATTAAAAAATTGATAGGCCTCAATGTCTGACCACAATTGAGCCTAAAATTTCTGTTGGTGAGTAAGACAGTTGTTATGTGAATTTTGCTCCATTTTATGACCTTTCTTGCTACAATTGTTAAGTGAATCACTGCAGTTGTTAAATTAGTATTTGAGGTTGTTAAGTGAATCTGGCTTTCCCCTTTGCTTGTCAGAAGGTTGCAAAAGGGAGTCACATGACCTTGGGACACTGCAACTTTCAGAAATATGAGCCAGTGGCCAAGTGTCTAAATTTTGATCATGTGACCATGGGGATGGTCCAAAGTGTGAAAAATAGTTGTGGGTCACTTTTTTTCAGGGCCACTGTTAACTTCAAATGGTCGCTAAATGAATGGTTGTAAATCGAGCACTACCTGTAAACATTCCTAATAAAATTTCAGTCATTATGGTGAACAGAATGATGACTCGGTGCTATGCACACACCTGGTCTTCTGATCAAAATACAATAGTTGAAAGACCACATTTTCCTTCCAATGTTTTTCCCATCAGCTCTTTAAACCCTTCAAATGCAGATCGCTGTTTATAAAGTTGGCTCCTTGGTCAGTGAGAAAAGATATCAGATCACTAATTGGGGTAGAAAAAATTTAGGTCCCCCTTGGCTTCATGTGTATCTTCACAGGACTGGCAATGTTGAGTCAACTTTCATTATGGTCTGCTTCTGGACACAGCCTGGTAAAGAGATCACCTCTTGTCCTTCAAGACAAGTCTAGTTTTCCTAAGTGTGTGTGTGTGTGTGTGTGTATGCGTGTGTGCGCGTGCATGCCTTAGAATCAGTGCTGACTCTGGAAACTGCATGGACTACTCTCTACAGTTTTCTTGGTAGGATGTTGGAAGTGGTTACCATTGCCTTCTTCTGGGGCTGAAAGAGACTAACTGGCCCAAGGTCACCCACCTCATTCCATACTTAAGGAAGGTGGAACTAGAACTCACAGATCTCCCAGTTTCTAGCCTGATATTTTAACCATTACAGCAAACTGGGTCTCTGCTTTCCTAATAACAGAATAAGCATAGGGAAAGCATTCCAATTGTTATTTACTTGTTAAACATGCTGCTGTAATCCAGAGGGACTCTTGACAGTTTATAGAGAAGAAATACAAACTATATCAGCCACAGTAGGAAGAAATCCATCTCTAAGCAGGACAAAAATAAAAAACTACACCAAACCAACACAGAATGAAGTAGCATAGTTGGCAGTCACAGATAGAATATGTCCTCAGCCCTCTTGTACAGCATTTTCATACGTCTGTGCCCTTCCCAATTTATCTTGTATTCACGCAAACATTGGTCTAGAGATCAATGAGATTTCATTCACAAGCTTTTTGGATACAGATGGAAAGAGCAAAACAGAGTTAGCTTTTATCTGGCATAGTGGCATAGAAGTGCTTTTGAAGAGACACATCAACTTGAAATTGTGTCATGTTTTAAGTGTTAAAAGTGGTTTCATATGTTACACTTGCCCTCATATATTTCAGTTCCATCTCCTTCAGAAGCATTCATGAGTATAGTTAACCTTTTAGTTCCTCCACACCCACAAAACAAATTTCCATCTGGAGGACTGCTTCTGGATGTAAGAAAAATAAATATTTTACTTTGAAGGCACTGTGGCTACTTTGTCTCCTTGTTTTATTACCTCTCCCCACCCCCCACCTCCCACCCCCCCAAAAAACCAACATATGGTGATGGGCATGATACACATTCAGGAACATTGATCACAGCTAGAAGAAACATGAAGGAGCAACAAAAAAGAGCACCCCCAATAATGCTTATATTATTTTAGATCATTTTTCCTCATGTTCTCCCACAACCACACACCTACTTGTCTACAGCACTGGTCACTTTAGAAGATAAGGACTAAATTTAGTAGACTAACTTATTACTCCATTAGAATAAGCTCAGAACATTTATTAAGTTAAAATAAAATGTCACTGATTTGAATAGAGGAAGTGAAATGGAATATGCTCCTTTTCACTACTACTGGTTTCTCTCTTTCTCTCTCTCCCTCCCTCCAACTTCATAGAGTTGCGGTTTTGAGGATAAAATGGAGTCAGCTGCCTTGAGCTCTTGGAAGAAAGATGAAAATAGAGAAAGAAATCGAATAATATTCTGTCTTTCTACCCAGATGGCACTTTGGGTGGCTATCAGGTGCCCTCCCTTGAGAAAGAAGAGGAAATTTCATCTGAGCTGAGAGAAGAATGGGTGAAAATAGATGAAGGATTGATAAACAATGATCTTACTGCCTACCTGCAGTTCATAGAATACCATGATTCTCTTGCATTAACAACTTTATTCCACATTGGGGGTTTGGATTTACCAAACTCAGCAGTGACAGATACAGTAGCTGCAAGATGACTCCCATTTTAATATTTTCAGAATTACTAAAAGGATCCAGTGGCTGAGCAGTTCTGTACCCAAGTTGCACTAAGACTCAAGTTTGGTTTACTGGATAAATCTTCTTCTTCCTCATCCTCCTAACATCTTCCCCTATTAATCCATGCACCCACACAAAAGACCTACCACATTCACAGCAACTAAGTGCTATTTGGCTAATGTTCTCCTAGGTTCTGCTCAACAGCCTCTATTTATTGCTACCGACAACATTGAGATTAGCTTTCCTTGTACATGCTTGTTATTTTTTCATCTTCATATTTGTGTGACTGCGGTGGGAGATTTCACAGGTGGCTGATGAAGCTCGTTATATTTATTTGGACCTCCTTAGTGCTCCTTAAAAGGCAATTAAAATGAGAATGGAAATGACTGTATGTGGTCAAGCACGCTGCTGCCTAACTATTTACACAACTGCCGGCTGAATATAAAAAGGGAGGAATCACTTGCACCAGCCCAAAGCCATGCAGCTGTGCTAATGGCATCCCTAAACTTCCTCATTTTAAAATTTTCTCAAACTTTCCAACAACATTGATTATCGGATCACATTAATCCTTCTCATCTGTACATTTACCAGGCCACGGAGCTGGAAAAGGCAACCTGCCTCTTCCTGCCAATCATACTTGGTGTCCTTTGACAGAATACATATTCTACATTGTTTCTCTAACTGCTGGAACCTTCTCTGCTATTCCCGCCTTCCATTGTTGAAAGAAGCTTTCCCTGATGCCCATGCAATAGAAGGAAAGATCATTGCAAAAACATCTGCTTAATCCAGCCTTAGGCTTGTGGGGAGCAGTGTGTGTGTGTGTGTGTGTGTAAGTGTAGGGGAGATATGAATATTATAGATTTCTAACTATGTTCTCTTCAGAGGTTCTGTTCCCCATATCTGTAAAATCATGTCAGGGAAAGCAGCGGCATATTGGTCAACCATATTCCCTAGCCCTATTACATTTTTCTGCAAATGTCCAAGACTTGGGGAAATTTCCTAAATGAACATACTCATGGGATTTAGCATCTTGCGTGTGACCAGGACTGAAAATCACATGCTGTCATAGGTTCATCATGTTTGAATTTGTTAAAAAGCAGACAGGCAGATAATACCACTTCATTATCTAAAAGAACAGGAGGCTTAGAAAGAAGACAGTACTAAGACAAAGGCAATGTCAGCTTACAATGCTTAAGAGAATTTATCGTTGATGGCAAGGAAGTGCACGAAAAAGACTAGTTTTACTCTTTTTCGTCCCCAAAATAGTAAAGATAATGTGCTGGAAAGTACAGATGGGTTTAATTCTTAAAGGGGGAGGCAATGATGAACTTACACAAGAACATAAAGGATGAGAGATGTTTTGTGACAAGAAAGATCAGAATATTTAGTACAATTATTTGTTTTAGTGAAAAGTTTCCAATGGCTGTGAAAGCTGGACATTGAGAAAGAGTGAGGGAAACAAGATAGATCCCTATGGATTATGGATCAGGGTGTACTTACTACCACAGACTGTGAGAAGAACCTGTCAATCACTTCTGAAACTAAATGAATGCTTAGAATTCCCTTGAGGAAATGATCATTACAGGCAGTCCTCGACTTTATTTGGTGACTGTCTGAAGTTACAGTAGCACTGAACAAAGACTTATGACCATTTGTCACACTTATGACCACTACAGCATCCCCACAGGCACATGATCAAAATTCAGATGCTTGGCAGCTAACTCATATTTATGACAGTTGCACTGTCCCAGAGTCACATCTTCCCCTTTTGTGACTTTCTGACAAGTAAGGTCAATGGGGAAACCAGATTCACTTAACAACTGTCTCACTTAGCACCAGAAAGTTTGGGCTCAATTGTGGTAATTCAAGGACTAACTGTATGTAGACATTCCCTCACTTTGTCCATGGGATGTAAGTAGATAATGAACTAGAATAAACTATCTAAAGTAGCCAAAATATTTTCTAATTGCAAAGAAATTGCCCTTAAGTTCCATAACAGACTATTCTTGGCATAATTTCCAGGAGCAGTGTAGGTTAACTTTCAGTGATGTTGTTTTAGTAGAAGTTATTCAAATGATACTTGATAGTCTTTTGAATTTTAGATGATCCTTGATAACAACATGAAAGCCAGAGATGGCCATTCTGGCAGCCTGCTTGGAGACTACAGGAACTCTAGATCAACAGTGTGTGTGAACCTAAACTCGGGAAAGCTGGTGTATAAAACATTACAGCAAACTTTTATATTGAGTGGTCAGGAATTCTGATTCATAGATCCCAATGAAATTAATTGACATTTTACAAACAATTAACTTTGAGATTAACATGTATTATATTGTCCCAGTTTATCAGTTCCGCTAGAACAGATGTGTCAAACTCAAGGCCTCGGAGCCGGATACAGCCTGCGGAGTACTTAGATTTGGCCCACCCTGAAAACAATGAAAGACTGGCCTATGCTGCTTCTGCCAGCAAAAATGGGCTCCTGAACTCCATTTTTGCTGGCAGAGGGTTGCAGGAGCCTATGGCAGCTGAAAATGGGGCTCAGGAGCCCATTTTTGCTGGCAGAGCACGTGGGCCACCTCAGGCATGCCTGACACAAGTGATTTTAGCTGGCCACACCCACCCTGGCCCCCAGAGGTCAAACACCACCCTGATGTGGACCTCAATGAAATTGAGTTTGACACCCCTGCACTAGAAGATTCATGCAACCATCTTTTTTTTCCATAATGAGGACATGACCTTGATGGAACTAAGTCAAGAGAAAGATCCAGAAGCATTTGGGTACCAGGATAAATTCAGGAAGCCTTGATTGTGTAAGACTAATTTGCTTCATGAATAATGGAAATACGATTTAACCAAATCAAAGTGCAGAAACAACACTGTTCCTCAAACATGGAATTCAGTACACTGAAGTAAAGAGGCAGTGGCATTTGCCTCACAGCACCACCTGTTGGGGTCTATGACAATTCACTGTGGCCAATTCACCACAGCCAACTTGCTGGGCCCAACTTACTGCAGGGCAAGAGTTTACACTGATAACAATGAAACGGTGTGATAGAATCATTAAACAAAGCGCGCAAAGGGAGGAACAATGTGAATGACAAAAATTAAAGCAAATTTTAATTTATTTTAATAATTAAATTGAATTGATAAATTGTTCTTCAACAAGTTATCCCACAGCAAATTGGCCATGGTGTGTTGGCTGTGGAGAATTGGCCGTGGTGAGGTCCCATTCTGCCCTGTTGCTCCAGCTATTTCTTTGGGTGCTTCCAGTAGTTCTTTGAAGCAGCTGGAGTGACTGCAAAACAAGACAGCAACTTGACTTTGCTCTTTGGTAGCAGGGGACAGTGTCACTTTGTGAAACTCTGAACAGACACAGCAAACATTACATAGCCCAAACATCATACATATAGTGCAATCCTATGAATGTCTCTCTGCCAAAGCCCCACTGAGTTGTTGGATATTTCTGGGAAAGGTCCAGAGGTGAAATTCAACAGGTTCTAGCAGGTTCGCTTGAACTGGTAGTAAATTTTCTAAGCAGTTTGGAGAACCGGTTGTTAGAAGAAATCTCCTTTTGTTTTTTTTCCACCTTACAGGTTTAATCCTGTAAGGAAGGCAGGAAAAAAAGATTCTGGTGTTGTTTCTAGCCTAATCTTTATTGCCCTGTTTACAGAAACTGCCCATCCAGTCACATTACACGCCCAGCCATGCCCACCAAACCACGCCCACAGAACCAGTAGTAAAAAAAATTGAATTCCACCATTGGAAAGGTCTATAAAATGGAATATATTCACAAGACTTCCCCACACTCAGTATTAATGTTTCAAAAAAAATTCTAGATTTGGATCCTTTCTTGTTGATTTTAAATCACATATCCAATACATTTTGCCTAAAATCTTTAAAACTTGCCAAGCTAAAAATTAAATTTATAGCCTTTACTATAATCAGTATGCAGAGATGAAGAGAAACAGCAGCAAAGCAGTTGCTGCATGTTTGCTGACAAAATATTTA
>JAEANM010013098.1:0-14543 GCA_017656035.1 Myanophis thanlyinensis | reverse complement strand
CTCACACACAGCAGTCTTTGCTGTGGGTCCGCTCCTAGCTGCCTCTGTCGGCCTGGATAGCTGGGGCTGCCTCCTGGTGCTGCTGCCGATGGCCTGGTTTCCCAAAGCTTCTCTTGGCGCTGCTACTCTGGCAGTCCTGGCTCTTTGGGCCGGTCCTGGTGCTTCTGCTCTGGCAGATGGTGGCTTGTAGTAAAAAAAGAAAGAATAATTGTGCTATAAAAGAGATAGGAAACACTAAATGTTATTATTATATTGCTGCTGCTTTGTTTTTTGATTATGTAAATAATATATAGTAAATTGTTCTTTTTTAATTTAAATGTTTTGGATAGAGATTTTATTATGTTTTTCAGCTAATGAGTTGTGTTTCATGTTTAAACAAATAAACAACAAGAAAATGTGATATATTAGGACAGTTCAACTTTATTAAAGAATTAGGACCACTTTTTTAAATGGCTGAAACACAGCTACAATTTTGTTCATCAGCTTTTTGGGAGAGGAAGCTAGAGAAAAGGTCATGGTCCTAATCCTCTTTCTTCTCCTTTTTAAATTTGCTTAAGCTGTTTTAATATTGAAATATCCTGTCAGATGCTAAATCATATAAATTAATGATCTGCATTGTTTTTAAATAAAAATTGAAGTAAGAGGTTCTATTACACAAAGTAGAAAAAAGTTATTTTCTGAAATTAGCATTAATCGTGTACAAATATCATATACTTGGAATTTCCTGTGACACTCTACAGAAGTGAAACATTGGACTTTGAAACATAGGAAGTGTACTTGAGGCTTTTGAATGTTGGTTTTGGAGAATATGCCTGAAAATATTGTGGACAGCCAAGAACATAAAGAAATGGGTTGTTGAAAAATCAAAATCAATGTAGAGTTCTCACTCCAGGCACAAATTACTTGGCTCAAATTATTGTAATTTGGACTCATTATGTGAAGGCCAAGCTCTCTGGAAAAGACTCTATTATTTAGAAAGATGAAAAAAGAGAATGACCAGCAGCAAGGGGGATGAACTCAGTCATTGTAGGAGTGGGTGCCAATGGAAGACCTGAATGACCAAGATAGAGACAGATCTTCATGGGAAAAAAATCCATCAATGGGGTCAGTAAGAGACAACAATTACTTGATGGCATGTAATTGTTTATTTTATGGCTTTGTTCTGTACTTCTCAGAATAATTTCTATGGGTGGCCATATAAATTTGATATATAAAAATAAATTAAATAAATATAAATCGATCAAAAATTACAATGGACAAAAATGAGAAGGTGGTTATATGGAATGAAAAGCATAACAATAAAAACATAACAGGCTTCTAACAAATACACCACCCAGAAGGCTGGATTCTCAGAATATATATAAAAATTTGTTAGGATTAAGAATCTTGCAAACTAACTATGTAGAGTTTGGCATCGTATTTCTCATTATGTGTACACCAAGGCTGCCAGAATTTGAAGACGAAAGGACAACAATTGTACAAGAAAAGCATGCACTCCACAAAGGCAGTGCTGCAAATGCTGCACCAGTGGTGCCTACATATGTCTGCCCGATATGTGGCAGAACATTTTGTGCCCATATTGGCCTTACCAGCCATTTGTGGACAGCCCACTACCCATTAGATGTCAAGGTCCTCTTCGAAAATGATGTACGGACATCATCGTCATTTGTTAGTAAGTTTGCTAGGACATAGCTTCTTTGATCCTCTTGCGGATTACCTCTTGAAGCATTGAGGAGGTTGCAACTTGATTCCCTGATAAATGTGCAAATGTTCTGGACTTATAATAACTTGTAAATTACTGACTTCCTTTTTAGGCTTTGAAAACCTTCCCCCACATAACTTCCTTGCTGTCATCCAAAAAGTCGCTCCCATTCTGGAAAGATAGACCAGATTATTAGCAATAGCTACTGGAAAAAATATAGGGTAGTTATTATTCCCTTCTCTACATTCTCTGATCTCAAATAACTTGACTTTGCTCAGAATTTCACCCATCATTTTCAGCAAACTAGCCATGTGCAGGCACACACCATCCTTTCTTCCCAGCAAATTGTATGTGTAAACTTTGCCTAGAATTTCAGCCCTCTCTACCTCCTCACATTCATTGGCTTAATACCTTTGCCTTTTATATCGCCTGTGCATTGATCAATTCATAATGATGTAATTTTAATCCATCAGTTAAAATCTCTAATTCATAAACAACATCTACATTTCTGCATCTTATTCTTTATTACCATGGATTTATGCAATTTTTAGAATTGGAATTATTTGCTGTTCTTTTTTATGTTCTGGCAGATTAATTCAAGAAGTCCATTTTTTCTGGAGGTGTCTTTTATATGCAATTCTCTATCCTCAGTCACATAATAATGATTACATTTAATTCTTACATAATATCTTTCTATAAGACATAATTACTGTACACATAATTACACATTTGCTGGTCAGTGACCATAAAAAAGATTATATAATTACAAAGAGCAAACTAGCTCCCAATGAGATAAATATAAGGCACCTTTAATTGTAAAATTGAACACCTCTTCTTTGACTAACAAATTCATTCTGTTAATGAACCACAGAAACTTACAGACCCTTCCCAGACTTTTGTTCATTTGCTGACTTCTGTAAACCTTTCTTTCTCTTTAATAAAATTAGAAGTTGCTGCCAAATTGACATTTGTTGGTCCATTTATTCTGGCATTCATTCTTTTTGGCTCTTTCTTTCATGGATTGTGGTGAATTATCATCAGTGGAATGCAGTCTAAAGCATTTGATTTTTCTATGATAGTTGGCTTGCAAATGAAGTTTTCTATGATAGTTGGCTTGCAAATGAAGCAATTTCTTTTTTCCCCTCCTGATATTATAGAGAATTGCATGTTACTCTTCACATTTAGGCATATTACAGGTTTATAAACTATTTAACATGAAATTAAGTCTACTTCCTCTTTTAATTCTATTATATGTAACATAGCTTGGTATCATTTAAGCAATAAATTTCAGATGAAGACAAATAATATTTCTTTTTCTACATGTTGTTTAGCTTCCCAAAATGATTTGCAATATTTCTTTATTTGATTTATATGCAGAGTTAAATCCCATTCTAGACAATTAGGCTATTACCTAATTAATTATCAGATGGGAAGTCCAAAACATCTTTTTTGGTGCATGTGTATCTGAAAAGAAAGACAGGATCAATGACCTCAGATTAGTAATCCCTTGGACTAAAACGCAAAGTAGCAGACAAATAGAGAGCAAGAAGTGAATCATTTTCTACCTTTCATGTAGTCATCGGGTTTTGAAATTCTGAAGAATTAATAACACTGGATTCACAATGCCAGTAGATGGCCTATCCATATACCATGAATCTTTCAGCACAGGTTTTCTTCTGTTCCGATTATATATAAATTGATTTCTTCTCTAGTCAGTTCTTTATGGCACTAGTAGAAAAGTGAGAGAAACAAAATAAAGCTGAAGGTATTGGAATGAGGAATTTGCATTTTGTTAAAGGTATTAAGTGCTCTAATACAGGTAGTCCTCGACTTAAAACAGTTAATTTAGTCACCATTCAAAGTTACAACAGCCCTGAAAAATGAGACTTATGACAATTTTTCACAATTGGGGCTTTTGCAGCATCCCCATGATCATATGATCAAAATTCAGATACCTGGCAACTGATTCATATTTCCCAAAGTAACATGATCACCTTTTGTAACCGTCTGACAAGCAAAGTCAATGGGGAAAACAGATTCACTTAACAATAGAGTTGCTAGCTTACAACTTATCATGATTCACTTAATAACTATGGCAAGAAAGGTCGTAAAATGGAGCAAAACTCACTTGACAAATTTCTCACTTAACAACAGAAATGTTGTTACAGTCAATTGTGGCCGTAAGTCAAGGACCACATGTACTCTAAAGCACAACATGTCAAGGTTCCAAGTAATAGACCCATGGCAAGCAAAACTCCAATGCAAGTAGATTCCACAAATGATAGCTTTATTGGATATATCATAGTGGCACAGATCTGGTGAAAACCAACTCTGAAATTTCCTACAGTTTTTACCTAATTAAAAGTAAAAGTTTTTCACTTTCTCTAAACAATCAGTCACATGGTCCAATCACAGCTCTGTCTGGTTGCCTGGTGACATCACTCCTCCTTCCTCTGACCAGGTGTGAGAATGTCCTTGGTTCCCATAAAATAAAGTATTTTATTTTGGCTACAAAGTCCCAACTATCTCAAATCCCCACTCCCTATCCCCCAGCTCCAGTGTGGCAACATTGAAACTCCAAGATGGCTTTGGTCAGGTCAGTTTCATAGTTGACAACACAATAACAATAAACATAGACTATTGTGGAGAAAAATCAGTCTTGTATTGCAGGGGTCTCCAACTCCCAGTCCACTGCCTGTTACGAACCACAAGCAGTGATCAAGCATGTGAAACATCATTTGTGCATGAGCAGAATGTAGATTGTGCACACAAAACCATTCTCCCCACTGCCACTTGCCATAGCCACTGGTCAGTGGAACCAGAAAGGTTGGGGAGCACTGTTGTATTGCATTTAGAAATAAGCACATACTAAATTTACAAAAAAAAAAAAAAACAGAATTGGGGACAAACTAATTATATAGGATAATACATAGCTAAATGTCTATGGAAATTCTCAGTCATCCAGGTCATGGTTGTCTAAAAGGTTCCTTTTTTCAAAAGGCAACTGGACTTTCTTTATTTTTTCCTTGAAGATGTTTCACTTCTCATTCAAGAAACTTCATCAGCTCTGACATGATGGGTGGGGGATTGAAGGATCATATTTCTTTGCAGTGATCTGGTGATTAGAGTCTCTGAGAGCCATTGAGACATTTGGGAGTTTATCTGTGCCCTCAGGTTCTCCATAGACATTTAGCTATACACTATTGTCCTGTGTAATTAGTTTGTCCCCAATTCTGTATTTTTTTTTAATTTGGTATGCTTACTTCTAAATATAATACAACAGCAGTTTCCAATCTGTCTGGCTCTACAGACCAGCAGCAGTGGGCTGCACCTGGGAGGATGGTTCTGCACGCACAACCTACAACATGTGTAAATGGGTGTATAATCTAATTTTAATTTAATTTAAATTTCTCAATTTTTTAGAGAACCTTTTTAACCCCTCTTTCAAACCAATGGTCCTCTCTAACCACATTTCACAAAGTCTACATTCTGGACAGAGAGGGATAAATGGAGAGATGCTCCTCATGCATTTTTCATTTTGTCATATCTTCACAGGCATAAGTCACATGGATCTCTTTGTCTAAGACCCTGATTCTTCCTAGAGCACCTAAATCTATTGATGGTGAAACTGAGTAGTCACATAATATCTGGAATGAGGACCTCTGGAAGCTAATTTAATACTACTAATTTAATACTACTATCACTGGCTCTATTACCTCTTCTAGTTTAGGTGAATTGTTACTAAAAAGGTATCTTGGTTCTTCTATTATCAGATGGTCACTCTTTGGCCTCTTTCTTGACCCTTGTCTGTACACATATTGTTCTTATTTTTGGTTCTAAGTGCTACAGAAGAAACCATGAAGGCACATCAACAATTGCCCAGCATTTTCAGACATAAACAAATGCAATTATTTCCTTTGCTCTGAGATAAACAGAGGTCCTGAACTCTACTCTGATAGGAAGTAAAGTGACACTCCCAAATGACATGAAATATGCTTGGTCATTTGTAATAAAGCAATTTGGGATCTTCTAAGGAAAACTGCAGAGTTGTGCAACTAAGTGTAGATTTAATTACCACACAAATAGGAAGTTGGAACGTGTTTAGAGGTGAGAAAACACATGTTATGAAAGTGTAACATGTGAGGGGAATCTAAAGAGTAGGTTGCATTTAACCCAAAGAAACTAACTTAACCACTTTCAGAATATAGTATGAAGCAATTGCTCTTGCTTTGCCACTAAGGAAGTGAGGCTGACTGAAGAAAGTAACACTCAACTTGTTTATCCAGAAAAATTTCATAATTCCAGAAATTGTGAGTTAAGCAACGAAAATAGGTTGCCTGTAGAGATTGAGGAATCTTCCTAGTTAGAATAGTTTGAGAATCTTGCCTGCCGTGATATCAGATCCAGAGAAACATATCCAATAGACAAAGTAGTTTAAAAATACCTACTTTGCCAGTCTATTGAGTTTTACTAGGATTAAAGGCAAATAAAAATTATGTGCTTCATTTTGTTCATAAGTGTTAATTCAGAATATCAATGCATTCCGTCTACAGTGATTAGATAAATCACAAATCAAGTATATTTTAAAACTCTTTAATAAACCAATAAACAATACATCAGTCTTATGCTACAGAAATTATTCCTTATAGATACATTTTGCTAATGCTTTTGACCTGCTTTTGTTGATACAAGTTGCAAAGAAGGCTGGGGCTATTTCTCTGTTACATATCTAAAAACCTCTCTGCAGCGTCCCTGATTAGGAAAAGGCCAGTGGGAGGTGCTCCTTAAGGAATGAATTGAAGAAGAGAAGTCAGGAATTTGCACATCTCTGAAAAGCGGTAGTAGGATATTACACAAATTTGGCCACCTCTTAATTTAGGCAAGTGAAAGAACCTGGATCCTACTTATAAGAAATTCAAATATTTTTTCTTTACTGCTCAAAAAAAAAAAAGTTTGAAAATCACTTATTTTCATTGAATAGAATGAATATGATTAAAAACATGCAAAATAGCACACCATTCATAAGTTTTCATTTTGGAATATGACATAAAATTCAGTAGGTGCTGCTTCTGTTGTAAGGCTAAATTGCATATAAAGGATAATTTTATAAATACCTACTCCTAAACAGATTGTTTTAGATTATATAGTATGATCAAATTTAAAGCAGCCCATTCTCAAATTAGTATCCTTAAAAGGTACTAAGCATAATCTATTATGCTTCTCAGCCATCATGGCCAAGATTATTGTATAACATTCAACGTATCTATAGGGCATTAGAGTTGGGAAAAAATTAAAATGATGGATTATCATCTGTTTATAAAAAATATCATAAAGTTGAAGATTCACTAGAAAAACTTCATGTGACTGAATTAAAGTGGAATCCATGACTATTTGAAAATGCAGTTCATAGGTCCTATATATAATCTGAACGTTTCCATCATAAAGCCTTGACATTTTAGTCACTCTCATTCCTATGGTATAAACATCTATCATCTTGCATACTATAATGATTGTTGATTATCATGTACATTCTCTCTGCTGCACATTAAAGTTTCCTGGATTTTTAAATTTGTTTTCCTAATTTGCCATTTAATAAAATCAGCAATCACTTCTTTCTCAAAAAAAGGACACCTTTTCTTTGTTTGATTTTGATTTAGTTCTTTGCTGATTTTCCCCATAACAATCATTCTATGACATAAATTGGGCTGGGAGAGAATGACTGGCTTAATGGCCAAAGATGTGCCTAAACTTTGGTTGTTCCAACTGTTCTATCACTACATCGCACACATTTTTCAAAGTTCTTTTAAACATCTCCTTATCATTTAGGAATAGTTTGTTGCTATCATTGTTATATACATTGTTTTTTTGTTTTTTTGTGGTTTTTATTCCTGGTTATTATCATTTGGGTTTGTTTTAGAAGTTTATCTGTACAATTCTGGCACATTATGCAAAAGTAAAGCTGACCACAGCTAATTAAGATATTGAAATTAAGACAGACGGCTCTATAACAAGGGAGAGGATATTTTTTAATGCATGTTTAGACCACCCAGCCTGAAAAATGACTCACAGTGTCTTCTCCAATTTGCTTTTAAAAGAACTCTAAATAAAAGGAATAACCATGCATAAAATAATACTTTCCTGAGGAAACTATAAACCATCTTCCATTCCCCCCATCTCCTTTCCCAATTTAAAGAGGCCCCCAGGAAAAACCTCACAGGCTTTAAAGATCATATGAAGACAGGTAAGGCAGTTGACATATGAGCCATGTAAAAATTAGATGATCATCTTTAGGAAAAGATTCCAAGAAATAAAATTGATTATGTCCAGTAAGTCAAAGCCCACATTTTAAAATTCTGCTAAATCTTGCAATTATTATATATAGCTCTATTAGAAAAAGGACACAGTTGGTAATTTTTACTAATTCACATTTGTAGAAACTTCCTACACCTCTAAAGAGTTGGTAGCAATTTTTGTTTTATTTTGTGTCCAGTTTGTACTCTTGTGTCCAGTTTGTACTCTTAATTTAAGGAATATCCCCTGATTAGGTGCTGGTCCCAACTAAAATAGATAGTGTCTTTAATATCCAGACCTGAGAAGTATATTATCACAATGCCTCTATCTTGCCAGGATTTAACAGCACTTTAATGACTCTTATCCAGCCATTACTGTTTCAGGATATCAAACCTGCCATTGAACAATTTATTCTGAGGCTAAAGAAATGGAGAAGTAGAACTGAGTATCATCTATGGACTGATAACATCATATTCAACTTTTTAGTGCTAGTCCCCATTAATTTAATTCAGATATTAAATAAACAAGGTCAAAGGGTCAAAAGAGTTAATTCTTTGAAGCCTACAGCTCCAAATCTTTGGAGCTTATGAAAATTCCACAAATGAATTTTCTAAATCTCTAATTCTATAAAATGGCAGACTTTTGTTTCCAGAATCTTTATATACCACCTTGATTTTTTTTTTATAAATAACTGAAAATGCTAACATACCTAATTCTCCTTCCTCTTCATTTTTCCTCACAACAACTCTTGTGGATTCAGCTCAGCAGAGTGACACGCCCATAGTTACCCAGATGGCTTTCATGGCTAAGGTGGGACTAGAGCTCACCATTTCCTGATTTCTGGGCCAGTACCTTGACCACTAGACTAAAGTAATTGTCATAGAAATATAGATTACAGAATAACAGAGTTGGAAGGGAATTGGCCATCCAATCTCTTCTTTAAAACCTCCATGTTGCACACCCACATGTGTTTCCCAAGCTATGTGGCATTTCTCATGCAGCCCTGTGCAGTCACTAATCTGTGTGGAACATTTGTGCACCCTTGCACACTCTTCCTGCCTTGCTCTGCCCATTGGCATACACACCTACTCTCAGAGCATCTCTTGCACACCCTTGTGCATCTTTCTTGATCTCTACACCACACATCTTCTTCAACATGCCATCACCTATTGCACACTCTTACATATTCCACATATCCTTCTCAACCTTTACCATCCTGATGGAGGAAAAGAGACTTAACATGGAGCTTCCACATATTCTTAAGTTGCCAGTGAATTTAACCTAATATGAAATTCATTTTTAAAAAAGCCCAAAAATCAAGAGCTTCATTTAAAATCTCTCTCTCTCTCTCTCTCTCTTCCCCCCACGCTCTTAGGAAAATGATGCAGGGTCCCACATTAGACATGATCTAGCACATGTAATAGTACAAAAACTATATGTGTGTGTGTTGGAATCAGTGTTGACTCCTGGCAACTGCTACATATCACAGAGTCAACTAAAGAGGGGAGAGGGTTTGAAAAGATTAGTTCAAATTAAAAAAAAGTGGAAAGCTAATTCCCAAAGGCTTGTTGACAAAAATAATTCAAATGCACAAGGCTCAAAACTTAGTAATACACAGTGCTCTTTATCCAGTGAATTGCCAAAATTACAGAATATCTTCTTCATTTCTAATCTCTTGTAAAATCAGCTGGCTATTTTGGCATCCATTGTATATATATGATAATGTGTATATTTCTTCATGTATGAACAAAAACAAAATACATTCTTGTTTTAAAGTTTAGAAGTTTAAGTAGAGAAAATAGATATATACATAGAAATAATTGGCATAAAATTATGTAATTATTTGATAGAGTATAACTAGGTGTTAATACTTGGATTGGAAACATTTGGAGCTGTAAATTAAAATGGAAAATTAGGGATACTGATTAGCTGTTTAATAGGCAAAATAATAATAGAGCAGAGAAGAAAATAAAAAACGGACACATAGAAAACAGATTTCTTTAATCTGTCTTCCTGTTTGCAGCAAGATGGTAGCAATTCCCACAGGACTGACAATCACCACAAAGTTGGTGCCTTCAGATTACAAACAAGAATACAATCTTTACTTAATGCATCTTTCAATTGCTGAAATGCAGTTAGCTTCAATCAGTCCTAAGCAATTCCTTTCACAGTCAAATTTTGAAATATTCATATAATTAGCAATACATTTCATAAGATAGACACTCTAGCACAGGGGTCCCCAACCTTTTGGACCTCAGGAACCCACTAAATTCGTAATTTTAAATCCTGTGGACCACAAATATCTCATTAATGACCGGCTGGGTGGGCATGGCTAGGTGCTCATGTGAGTGGGTGGCGTGGCCAACTCAATGTCGCTCACATTGAGGGGCACCTTACCTGCCTCTACTCCCCTCCCAGTCACTCCCTGCCTCCCCACCCAGGCTCCTTAGGGCCCCAACAGAAAGCAGTTGTTGGAGCTAAGCAGCCACCACAAGAAAGAGTTGGCAAAACAGCTGTCTCAATTCAAATTGGATCTGACAGAGAAGGAGACTCAGCAGAAGTACGTACGACTATGAGCATAGGCTTTCCAAACAGAGAGAAGACCTGTGGGAATGCAGGGCCATTTGGATTCCGGTGCACTTCTAGGCAGCAGGAGTTTTGTATGCTGTTCGCTGAGGCTCCTGGACTCCCGTGATGGAGGGAGACGTTGGAGCTACTAAACAGATGGACAAGCTAAGTGCCTGAGGACTCCTTATTTAGTGCAATATAAAAAATACATTTTTTTTTGTGCAGTCCACCAAAATTTTCTCATGGACCACCAGTGATCTCTACTTTAGCACCCAGCAGTTGGATCTTAAGGAATAGCTTCTACTTTATTTAAATAAAGTTTAATTTATTTAACTGAGACAACATATGGCAAAATAACAATGTCTTTGAGACCGTATTGGAATATTGAATTATTCATTTCAATAATAATATTAGTATAATTTGATAAACATAATTTAATAAATTTTAATAGTTTGATTTTTACTAATTTAAATAAAAATAATTATATAATTCTTAATTAATTAATTATTGAAAATATTGGAACATTGCTATTATGTCACCCCTAGTTCTTTTCCCTAGATATATCCAGTTCCTGTGACCATTCTTGTTACAGCCTCCAGACCTCTAGTGAACTTTTTTATTCTTTTCTGCACTCTTTCCAGAGTCTCAATATCTTTCTTATAATATGGTGACCGCAACTGGATGCAATATTCTAAATTTAGAATACTACATCCAGTTTTGGTCATCATATTTAAAAAAACAAATGTTGAGACAGAGTGAAAACTGACTAGATTCCCTTCATTTTTGACTGGATTGTCACCTCAACTTGACATTGTGGGCTGAGATAAGGTGATTGGCACAAAGTCATCCAGGAGGTTTTCATGCCTAAAGGTAGAACTAGAACTACTGTCTCCTGGTTTCTACATTGACCTAACCATTAGATCAATATACTATTGTATATTACTAGACCAAATGATTCCATTCTGTAATTCATCATTTTATAGCTTTTTCCATGGCATATGACAGTCATCTCAAGTGCTAGGCAACTCACACAATAGGTTCCTTTACTCTGTAAGAATATTCAGTAATTGTCCAGCCCCTCAGCTAATTCAGATGACTTTAAGAACAAAGAAAATATTATATATTTAAGTACATGTAATATTTTAAAGATTCTGAAGAACATGATGGTCATATGTAATATTTTGGACAAATAGTAGTGTTAGATTTCCTTTGATAACACATACAGTATAAAATTATTAATACATTGTTCCAAGATCATTGCAATGGATAGTAATCCAGGCACATGAGTGGGTTTGGCTAGCTATAGGCAAAACAAAACAACTTCAATTCCTTACTTGCTTGCAAATATTGCATAATAAAGTTTGTTGCAAATAAAGTTCAGTACACTCCCAGTTTGTCACTTTCTAGTCACTTCCCATTAACATAATTTGTTTTTCTTCCAAATTCATGAAATAAACTTTTTATCCTGCACATCTTCATTTATAACAGCCAGTGCAATCTTATTCTTGCATGTAATTGTTTTATGGTGTGGTGATGAACACTTCTATGGCTTTCCTGTAGCAAACTTAAGTTAAGTATCTACAATATAAACATATAGTGTTACCTAGGTATAACTAGACATTTCTTGTGAGTAAATCCTGAAATACTATTTCCCTAGGCATCATTTGATAGCATTCCTTTTCATCAGCTTTCAATTCTCTTACATAGCTTGTGCAATCCTAAAAGTATGTCACTACACTGCACATATAGTGTCTTCTAAGTGGTACGGTGAGAGGAACAGTGTTTAGTATGCAATGATAATATCTAGAACAGAAATTCTAGCTGGCATAAAATAATGTGAGTATGCTTGGAATAGAGCTGGGTTCTGATTGCGATGTAGTATAGTGATTAATATATTCCAAAAGTGATCAGTAGTAGCTTTACCATTAGTAGGAAATGTTGCACATGGCATGAATACAATTAAGGCTGCTAAGCTGAACTTCATTGATCTTATGAAAAATGTTATGAGAAAGCCTCAATCAGAGAAAGCTATGGTGATGACCACTTTTTGTATGATACTGCAACTTTAAGGAGAAGTAATGTTAAAGTACATAAATTAACAAATAAAATGAATCAAAGAAAAACCTGCATATTGTTTGTCTATGAAATAAGAGAAAAGGGAAAGATGTAGTATATTTAAATAAAGGTGGCCAGATCTTGTGGAGTGGAATTTCTTTTAATATACTATCATTTCTTTTGTGAGTAGGACATGGAAGAGGATCTTATTGGAAAATCTTGAAAACTGGGTTGCAGTTAGAAGACACTTCTTCGAGTAACCTGGTTCTAAGGTGTTATCAGTACTTTGAATTAGAACTAGTCACTATACAACTGCATTGGTCAGCCCCAGTGAGAAGTCTAGCTTCTCTATTTTAAACCAAAGGAAGTTTGCAGACAATTTTCAAAGGCACCCCCACATATAATACATTGCAATAATCATGTACTTTAGGGTAAGTGTCGATCTTTCTAAGATAGGCAAAGCACGGTGCAGCTGGACAGACAAAACATCCACAAACAATATTTCTGTCTTGACTGGATCGAATCTGGGTTATCCAGGACATTATATTAAATAATTCCACAGAAGTGCCAAGAGTTTCATTAGTGGGCAGTATGAAAATGCAATAACATAAGCTATGGATGAGAGAAAATGCATGTAAGAATATGATTGCTAAAAAATGAGGATGAACAGAAAGACCTTCTGCAAGGTGCAGAAACAGATTTCAAAACATCAAGATCTTAGTTCCATTTCTCCTTCTCACTAAAAGAGTTCAGCTCTTTTCTGCATGTTGAAGGGAATTCCTTTGGAGAGATGTAGGACAGATTTCAGATCTTCAGGATCTCTGTTTCTATTCTGCACCCCTTGGCAGGCAGCTCTTTTGGCCAGTGCCCAGATATGAGAGGCAGTCCTCTCAGCAGGTAGCAGCCTTCCTCGCCAACTTCCCCATTTATTTTCTGGGGAAGCCAGAGGATTGCCAATTGTGAGCACATAATTGCTGAGTACTTACTGGACACTTGCTGGGCAACCAGTAAGAAGTGTGAACAGATTTCCAAGCATCAGATGATTAGGGCTGAGGCAGCATGATAGTTTACCCTTTCTGAAGTCACCATAACTTTTAAAGGTCATAAGTTGAGGACTATCTTTAAATGGAGTAAAATAAGAGAGTTAAGAAATTTAAAGAAGAAAGACAATATGAAATACCATTGGATAGTTTTTAAGAACAGAAAAAAAATGTCAAGGGTATTTAAGCAAAGTAGTTGTGTTTTCTTTCTCTTATTTCATGTTTTAATTTCTTGGGTATGGGGGGATTCTTTTCTACTCCTTTCTCAAGTCTGCAAAATGTTTCATATTCTGAAAGCAATAGCATTAGATATGAATTGTTTTTTGTTTTGTTTTGTATGAGACTGATAATGTGGGAGAGATAACTTCTTTCTTCAGGAATTTTATTTACTCTGAATTTATTGCATTATTTTATTATGTAAGTAAAAATCTTAAAAATTAGCTTATGTAGGAATAGCATGTCTGCACAGAAGAAATCTAGATAAAATTTGAGGTTTCATAAATTTAATCTTGTCCAGACATAGCTGCCTTTTGTTTTCAACTAAGAAATCTATGAACTATTGGGTCAAGGATGACTGGAGTGGCCAAGAGTATTCAGGCTGGAGAGACTTATCAAGCAACTTGCAATCTACTCTGCAAGTACCCCATTGACTATCTCTCTACAAGCTTTCCAGGAAACAAGTTGCAAGTCCAGACCCACTGCCATGTTTCTGCTATCAATCACGGTCACATGATTTCCATTGATTTTTATCCTTGCAAGCTTCCTGGGCTTCCCACTTGTCATGGGAAGGTGTCGGGGAATATTGCAGTAAGTGTAGAGTATCGCGCATGCGCACTCCGTTTCAGCAGTCCGAACTACAGGAGAAATCCTATTGGCTGACGCATCAG
>JAEANM010013096.1:0-14544 GCA_017656035.1 Myanophis thanlyinensis | reverse complement strand
TTTAATGATTTTATATTGGGTTTTAAATTGTTTTTGTGTATTTTGTATTTTATATCTGTATTTTATCTGCTGTGAACAGCCCCGAGTCCCTAGGGAGAGGGGGCGGTATATAAATTTAATAAATAATAATAATAATAATAATAATGTACAACCAGACCCTAAGCATGTAGAATTCAAATAGTTGCTTTATTGCTCTATGCTAGGGTTGTCAAACTCACACCCTGCAAACCGGATGCATCACCACGCCCACCCCTGGTTTAGCGAAGGGGGGAAAAAGTTGCGACCCATCACGTGATGATTGAGTTTGACATTCCTGCTCTGTGCCTGTTTCACAGGAATCTTCCCAGACTGGTCGATTTACCTGGCAAAGACTAAATGAGGCTCAATGGCATTTGAGGAGAGTCAGACTTTACTCTCTTGTGTTTACCTAACGAGTCCATGCTAATTCCCTATTTGATCCCTCCTTCCTGCTGTCCAACAGCGCCAGGACAAAACTCAGGGAGGAAATCCTAGCCAAAATGGCTTAGCCTACACTAAAAATTAAACTCCAGGTTATTTCTATTGCATTAAGTTAGATTGGTTTTTCTGTGAACTTGTTCTAGGATCTTGAAACACTGTCTGAACTAAACAAAGCAGGCTCATGTACAGGTAGTCCTCAACTTACAGCAATTAATTTAGGCACAGTTCAAAATTACTAAAAGAAGTGAGAGTTTTTCACACTTATGACTGTTGCAGCATCTTCGTGGTCACATGATCAGAATTCAGACACTTGGCAACTGACTCGTATTTATGAAGGCGGCAGTGTCTCAAGATCACGTGATCCTCTTTTACGACCTTCTGACAAGCGAAGTCAAGGGGGGGGGGGAAAGCCAGATTCACTTAACAGCAGTCTTACTAACTTAACTGCAGTGATTCACTTAACAACTTGGGGCAAGAAAGTTGTAACATGGGGCACAATTCACTTAACAAATGTCTCACGTAGCAACAGAAACTTTATAATTGTGGTCATAAGTTGATGATTGCCTGTATATTTTGTCTGATTAGGATGAAGCTACCAAGAATTACAAATTGAGTTGCTACTGTGGATGTGTCATAGATGCACACATGTTACAGTATCTGACGGTTAATGCACCATAGATAAAGGTCACCTAGTGGGAGGTTGTGTATCTCTAACCTCAGAATGCTGCGTTGCCCTTTTATTGATGGTCTCGGTTGATTAACTCATCTCCGTTGTGAAACAAAGGTTGTGATTCAACTGAATGGAATCAATAATTCCACTGTATGAAATTATGGTGAGACTACAGTTGAAACGCTGCGTTTTGGTCACTACAGCTCAAAAGGATCTCTCATAGCCAGGAAAACATGCAAAAGAGAGCAATGGACATAATTAGGAGACTTATAGCAGTTTTTCTATGAGCAAAGACTGCAAGATTGACGATTAGGTGGGCAAAGAAATTTGAGAAAGGTATATGCAGTGATGTATTATAATGGAAAATGTGTCTAGAGCAAAGTTGTCTTCTCACAGAATTCAGAGCCATCCATTGAAAGCAAATGTGAGCAGAAGTCTCTCTTGTTTGAAGATCTTTCTGGTTCAGGTTGGCTTAAAACAGTGCCAGGCATAAAAATTCTACTGCTGTTTTTTTTCTAACGTTTCACATCCTGGTTGATCATTTTTTCAACTTTTGTTTAAAAGAAAAGCATGTTTCTGTGATCTGCTCATACAATGTGGTATTTTTGCACTTAATTAATGATGGGTTGGCCAAAGGGAGAATCTGAATATCTAGTTTTAAGCCATCTATTAAGATGGGCTGGGAATTGTACCTGGGCAGTGTAGGGAAGGCACGTGCTGTGGCACTGAGCTCTGGTTTATCTCATGTATGGTGAGTAGAATAGAATTAATTCTGTATGTTTAAGTGAAGGAGGGGTGAGATTAGGCATTTGAATTATCTTATCAACTCACAGAAGCTGGAATATATTTAAAGTCATGCACACTTTCAGAAAAATGCATCAAGTACTTATTCATTTAAATGCATCACTCTGAGTAGCTTTCAGTCATTAACTTCCAGTTGGAAACGGGTCACAATTAATAGCCAGAGAGATGTTGAGTGCCTTGAAAGCCTTCTATCTTAGTTAGTGAAATAATATCATATCAAATAGACTTGCTATTATTGTCAGATCTGCAGAGGGAGCAGCCGTGGCATTTGTGGTTGGGGGAGAATTGAAATAGTCTGCATAAATTTACGAGCAGCTGTCTAATCTGGAACCATGGTTAGAGAAGCAGGGTTTGGAACCATAAGCAAAGCTGGCTGAGGAATTCTGGGAGTTGAAGTCCACAAGTCTTAAAATTGCCCAGGTTGGAGACCTCTGTTCTAGTCCATCCACCTACCTCAGGCATGAGTTCTTGTATCATTTCAGAAAAATGGCTGTCCAGTCTCTTTTTGAAAATCTCCAGCAATGGAGCACCCAAAAGTCTGGGAGTCAAGCTGTTGCATTGATCGTTTTTACTGTCAGGAAATGCCTCTTTATTTCCAGGTTGGATCGCCCGGTGACAAGCTTCCCCCCATGGTTTCTTGTCTTACCCTTGGATGTTATGGAGAATAAATTGTTGCCATCTTCCCTGTGGCATCCCTTCAAGTAACAGAATAAGAGCTGGAATGGACCCTGGAGGTCTTCTAGTCCAACCCCCTGCTCAAGCAGGACATCCTATACCATTTCAGACAGATGGTTGTCCAATCTCTTCTTAAGAACCTTCAATATTGGAAGATATGATAGGAGATACGATACCAATCTTCCAAGATCTGAAGGTCTGCCACAAAGAAGACAGTATAAATTTATCCCATCATTTCTAAAAATGGAGGACCAGGGGCAGAAACTACAGTTCCAAGCATGGAATAAGAAGAAATGTCCTAATGGTGCAGCCATTAAGCAATGGAACAGTTTGCCTACTGGAATCACAGGGGCACCATCGTGCATAGTTTTAAAGCAAAAGTAGCCACTTATCTGCGATGTTCTGAGGACTCCCATCATGAACAGAGTGGTGGACAACTAGAAGTCCTAGCTCCAAGTTCCAACCCTATGATGCCATAATGTGATTTATATTCCCAGGCAGTGTATTTCGGTTTAGTGGTTTCTTGCTTCATGTCTTGTGCAAACCCAACATTATGGTCTGTAGACTGCAATTCATGGCTTAATACAAGTTGTGACTGGAAGTTGTAGCCATCAGGGCAGAAGAACTCGGAGGACTACATTTTAAAACACACAAAAAGAAACATTGGGCAAGCAAGATGGTTTGAAAGTTGTAAAGATCCATTTTTTTCTGAAGAATGTAGCACTTTAGATCTTTTAGTTTTTCTAGAAGTAGCTTGAAATGTCTATGGGGGCCTCATATTTTGTAGTCCAGCGATGTGACAGAGGCGTCCGTGTGTTTTAAGAATGGTTATTTAAAGCACGTTTCCTTCTGAACACATGAGACTCCTGAGGTTGACATGGCCACAGATGATGGCAGCCTTTGTTTCAGCTGTGGCATCTCACAGATGTCACACTGTTCCAACATATAAATGAATGACTAATAACAACAAATATTTGTAGCTCAGGGTTGAAATGAGAGCTCTTGGGTGCTCTCTGAGCTTAGTTGTTTTCTTGCAGATGTTTCATTACCCAACTAGGTAACATCCTCCGTGCTAGAGAGTGAGCTAATGAGTGACTTCAGCTCTTTCACAGCTTTCCATATGGGCCTCTTCCCAGTTGAAGCAGTTTTGTCACTTCATGTGGGGTGGAAATTCATATGACTGAAAGTTTTTCCCTGGTAGAATATCCTATGGATAGAAAAATAGCATCTTCTGGTTCCAAGACTAGTTTTTTTGTAGGGTAGATAGATGGATGATAGATATAGACAGACAGATGATAGATGAAGATAGCTAGATATAGATAGGTAGGCAAATATATGGATGATAAATGATAGACAAGTGATAAAGGTAGATGGATAGATGGATAGATAAATAAATGATAGACAGATTTTTGATGGAGGGATGGAATAGTCCAGCAGAGTAGTCTCATAAGGCTACACCTGTAGTCTAAGAGGTGCAGCCCAGGTGTTTATGGCTTGGTAGATTTGGAACGAGACAAGGAACGGAGCGCTTCTCTTTTTCTCAGCCCCCCACTCCAGTGCACCTTCCCTTCCCCCCCCCCCCCAAGGTCGCCTTTGAGCGGACCGCTTCCTCCCGAGGGGTCGCCGAAGGGATCCGTCCCGAGCAGGAACGCGACGGGAGCGTCGGCGGAGGCGAGGACCCACCCGGGGGAGCGCGGGACTGGCGGCCGCTTCCCTGCCCGGCGCGCGCTCCTCCCGCGCGCTCCCCGCCTTGGCTGGACTTGGCCCGGCGGCGGCGGCGGCGGCGGTTCCTCGGTGCGGCGGCGGCGGCAGCTTCGGATCCACGCGAGGCAGGGAGCTCGCGCGCGCGCCCGCGCGCCTCCGCCGGCCCCCGCGGCTCCCTCCCGAGCCCCGGCCGCGCGCCGGCCGCCCCCTCCCTGCCTCCCTCGGCGGCGGCGGCGGCGGCGGCAGCCCCCCTCCCTGCCTGCCTCCCTGCCTCCCTCCCCCCCGGCGGCGGCGAGAGCCGCGGGCCATTTCTTCTTAGCCGGCTGCCGTCGAGCATGGTGGCTGTATGGACAGTCTGGCCGAGCAGCGGTTGACCGCGCCCGGCCTGCCCGCCCCGCCGCACCTGGAGCACTACAGCGTCTTGCACTGCACCATGACCCTGGACGTCCAGACGGTGGTGGTCTTCTCCGTCATCGTGCTGCTGCTGCTGGTCAACGTGATCCTCATGTTCTTCCTGGGCACCCGCTGAAGCCGGCCAGGAAGGGAGGACGGACGGACAGAAGGGGGGAAGGGAAGAAGGGAGGAAGGGAGGAAGGGAGGAAGGGAAGGAGGAAGGGGCCAGGGTCTCCCCTCTCTCCCCCTGCCCTGCCCTGCCCTGCCCTGCCGCTGGACCCGCTCCTCCGCGGCATCAGCCACCGCCGTCCCTGGCAGCCCGCCTGACTCCGGCCGCCCCGAGAGCCAGCCAGCCAGCCAGCCCGTCCGCCCGTCCGTCCGCCCGCCGGCGAGGGGGAGCCTCCTGGGTCCGCCGCGGCGGGGCCTCGCTTGGCGGCGGGGGCTCGGAGCCGCCGCGCGATTCATCATGGCCTCGCTGTGAGCTTATGACGTTGGTCTCTTCTGCCTCGCTCGCCGGGTCCCCCCCTTCCCCCCCCCCGGGCCGGACGGGTGGGGGTGGGAGTCGCGCTGGGTTGGGTTGGGTTGGGTTGGGGGCTGGAGGGCTCGGCGGTCCGGAGCTTCCCTCCCACCGCTGCAATCTCCGCCGGGCGTGCATGCATGTCTGCATAGTACACGGGAGCGTGCGTGCACACATGTCTCCCGAGGGACGTGCGCACGTGCTGCAGGCAGACCGGCTGAGCTCGGCCGGCCCGCAGCCGCCTGGGCAAGGCGTCCGACGCGGGCGGGAACCGCGTGTGCGCTCGCTGCGAAGCTTGGCTTGCCTTGATAAAGGGAGGGAGGGAAGGGGGGGGGGAGGTTGCGGTTCTCCGGTTGTGTGAAAACAACCCCTCCAGTTACCTTTCGGTCGGGTTTAGGAGGCGGACTCTGGCAAACGAGGAGATTCGGTAGTCGGGTCTTGTAGGAAAGCGGATGACTTGCTTTATATTCTCTTTTAGGCAGGATCAGTGGTGGGTTTTGTGTATGGACCTCTGGTATGTATGTATGTATGTATGTATGTGAGAGTTTAAGTACTGTTCTTTTCCATCAGATCATTTTCATTTAGCTATCAAAATGAACTGATGGAAAAGAACAGTACTTAAACTCTCTCACAAATGTACATTTGTGTACATATATAACTGTGTGTGTGTGTTGAACATCCAGTTTGCTGATCCTTTGGAGCTTAAGAAGAACTGTTCCTTATAGTACTTACAAAAAAGTGTCTTCAAAGCAAAGGCTACAAGAGGTTGTGCTGGGTGTCTGTTGGCCTAAGAGATGCTAAAGGAAAGGGAAAATGGGGAACAGCTTGAGCCACAATCCACGGACTGGGTCTTAGCAAAGTGGTGTGTGTGTTTGTGTAACTGTGTGTGTGTGTGTTGTCTGATTGTGTTGCTTTGACAGCGTGACTTGAATCCCCAATCTGCCAACATCCTTCCTTGCCTTTGGGGGCTACTTGCCTCAACAGGCTGAAAATGCAACCAGCTGCTGTTGCAAGTTTACACCTTCACAGATGAGCAGAAAAAAATAGTGGAGGGTTTTGATTTTTTTAAATTCTTTTTTCATCCTTTTTAAAATATAAGGAAGGGGGGAGTGAGGGAGTAAGATGCAAATCTTGACCAGTTGCAAAAGTAACCTGATTCCAGGATTTAAGTATCTGGAAGGTGGTTTTCTTTAGGATTTAAATACAAGCTAGCAATAATTGCCATGGTTAAAGTAAAGTACAAATTATTAAAATGTGTTTCATAGTGGTGGGCACAAATTGAAGGGGAGGTTTTAAATCAACATTTTAAATTTTCATAAATGTTTCATAAATTTTGAAGTGGTTATTTCAATTTCCAACTTTTCTTCTTGTTTTTGTGTTGGGAAGGAGTTGGTGAACACTGGGACCAGCCTGAATGTTCTGCAATTACAAATAAAGGGTGTTTGGAAATAAATAAAAAACAGATCAGCGTCTTAAGCTGTTAGAGCCAGAAGGAAGGTTAGAAGCTGTGTGTCTAAAGAGATGTGAATCACCAATCCGTCTATGGCTGGATGGTGTTGATAATAACAATTATTGCTTAAGGACTTGACAAATGTTGTAATAGAAGCTTCAGCTTGAATTGCCAAGGACCTGAGCTTATTGTAAACCTTTATAAAAATATGTACTATTTATCTCTTCTTGCCCCCATATTTATTAATATAGACATAGAATTTAACATAGAATTACAGCATTGGAAGGGAATTTTGGAGGTCTTCTAGTTCAACCTCTTGCACAAACAGGGGACCCTATATCATTTCAGACAAATGGCAAATTAGACAAATTAGCTAGACCTTGGGATATAAGAAGATCTTTAGAGTCAGACTTCTCTTTTTTGGAAAAAGTTGGTTTTGTTTCTTCTTTTGATCTTGGATCAATGGAGATTTAGTCAGAGCTGTGAAGGAGTGGGAAGAAGGAAGCACATCTCAGAACGTTACCGCTGTCCATAATATTGGTGCTGAACGTGTTTGTCCAAAAACATTGTTTTAAGGTTGTGCATGGTGATGAATCAGTGCATCATGTTGGCGGGCAATTCACTGAGAGGGAGAGAGAGAAAGAAAGCGAGAGAGAGGGGGGGCATTCTGTCATTTTTTTTTACACTTCCAAAGTAAGCTCTTTGGGAGGAGGATTGTATGGGATGCATTTCAGCAAAATTGGGACAATTTTATGTATGTTAAATTAGAGGTGCAGATTAACTGGTGGTTACAGGCAGGTATGCTGCTTCTCTTGCTTGAGAGTAAGATATGTTCTATGATACAGGTAGCCCTTGACTTACAATAGTTCATTTAGTGACTGTTTGAAGTCACAACATCACTGAAAAAAGCGACTTATGACCATTGCAGCATCCTATGGCCACGTGACCAAGATTTGGATGCTTGGTAACTGGTTCATACTTATGATAGTTGCAGTATTCCAGGAACATGCTATCCCCTTTTGTGATCTTCTGACAAGCAAAATCAAGGGGGAAGCTAAATTAATAATTGCAAAGATTTATTTAACAACTGTGGCCAGAAAGGTCACAAAATAGGGCAAAACTCATTGAACAGATGTCTCACTCTGCAACAAATGTTGGGCTCAATTATGGTTGAGGACTGTCTGTACTTACCGGTAGATACTCTCTGTGACGGACACTTCTGTAAAGATTTCTCTCTCTCTCTTGGTTCCTTATCTTATCCTTTAAACAGCACAAATATCCAAAATGTCAGGGTTTATACATACTGTTAAATTGCATGCAAATGGAAAGCCAGGGTGTTAACACAAGAAAAAGCAGAGACAAAGAAAGCAATAGTCTTAATTGGGTCAAGGAATGTTTATGTTGGGAAAACTGCTTGCGGTCTTCCCTGCGCTTTGGCTCTTGACCTCCATCACCCTCAGTCAGCAGGACCAGCGGCAAAGGAACATGGGAATTGAAATTCTAAAGCTTCTGGATTGTTGCAAACTGCCAGCTCCTGTTGTAAATTTTAACCTGAGTTTTAGAGGTGCCCCAAAACCACAATGGTAAAAAAAAAATAGTTGATGTACTAGAATTTGGCTTTCACAATGGCAGATGTAGTTCTGTATTCATCTTCTAACGATTGGGGCTAATAGTAATGGCAGAATACTCTGAGGGTGGATGAAATTTGCACAGCATCCTGTCTCAACAGATTCCAAATCTTCACCTTGGCCTAAAGAAAGAATCCCTGAAGTTAATGAGGCTTTTTTAAAGGCAGCGTACGTCAAATCACAGCCGGATAAAGGCCATCTGTAAAGGATAGAGGAGCCCCTGAAGACCAAAAAGAAAAGAATTGGAAAAGAAAGTTTTGGAGGTTCAAATGTAGCCACAAGCCAAAGCAGCCAGATTTGGTTGCCTTCTCCTTGCAACAACCCTGAATTCTCCTGCAGACTTCAGATTTTGTTTTCTGGCCCTGGAAAGGGCTCCAAAATTGGACATTTGCTCTGTGGTCCAGTTTGGATAAGTCCAGCACCCCAATATCCTCCCCCCTCTCCCCAGCAGTTCCACCACTTTGTACACCCTGCCTGTGTTAGGTCAGAGGCGGAGGGGCTGTGGAAGGGCAGAATGAGCTGAGTCCCCACACAGAACCTGAGGCTGAACTGGCGGAGATTTCCTCCCGATAACAGTAATGCAAGAGATGAAGCACCGGGCTAATAACTAAGGCTGCCTGCATGTTGCAGCTGGAACCCGTCAATGTCTGAGTGCCTCCTTAAAGCAGCCTTAAAATTATTGGCTGCCATTTCCAAGCAGGAGGCTGTTGAGTGTATCATAGCAACTCCTGTATCACTGTGTGGCTTATGGGGGGAGGGGAGGAGAGGAGAGGAGAGGAGGGGAGGGGGGAAGCAGGAATTCATTTCTCCTTAGCCGCAATCCAGTGCTTTTAAATTCTTGGTCCCTTTATAGATCACAGAACCCATATTTTGCCTCCTCCCCAGTTCTCCGGGTTCTTCAGAGGAAGGAAGGAAGGAAGGAAATTAACCTGTCCCATTTCTCCATTCCTGCATCATTGGTGCAAAACCCAGGTGCAAAGTCTGCAGATGGTGTGCTTGAAGCTGCCTCTTTCCAAAAGATGGGGTAGATGGCACTCCTTGCCCTTCTAATTTTATTTATTCTTCTTACCACTATCCCAGAACACTCCTTCCTGTCCTGACCGGTCTTTTCTTATGCATCCTTCCCCTCCTCCTCCTCCTCCTCCTCCTCCTCTTTGTCCTCCTCCCCAGCTAGGTTTTGAATTTCACATGCCGAGGGGTGGTAGTGATGGGAAATCTCCACAACGTTTTGGTCTGGTGTTTACTGTCCTGGAATTAAAAGCTAGATAATGAAAACTCTTTGCCGCCGCCACCGCCGAGGAGGAGAAGCAGAACCTGTGAGGATTTGCTGCTGATCCCCGTTTCAGGCAGTGAGTAGAAAGCTGCCTTCACAATGCCCTACTCTTTTTGCCTGCAAGGGCTGTGTGTGTGTGTGTGTGTGTATGTGTATGTGTGTGCATGCGTGTTGGGGGGAGGAGAGTCGGTCCATTGGAAGCTAAGAGAGATGCTTTCCTCTTAAGGGTCTTAAAAGCCGCATCCCGGCTGTCCCCATGTTCTTCTCTCTTGGTTCAGGATGTGCTTTGATTTCTCTCTGGATCTGGTCTTCCGCACACAGCCCGGCCGCTGTGTAGAATGACAGCAGGAAAATTGCCCCAAATTTTCAATGTAAGTCTTCTTTATCCAGTGACATTTATTTTAAGGGTAGAAGCCGCTGTGGATGGCTTTTGTCTGTTCCTTCTCCCCACCCAACCACCTCCTTTGCCTTTTCATTATGTGCCCAACGTAACGGGTGCTGGATTCGAGGGAAGAGGAGAAGCTTCTTCTTCTCTCCCTGTGGTGGCTGAACACGGCTGTCTGTCTGTCTGGCTGGCTTGGAGGTGCTTCTCAGGTCTGATTCGGCTTGCCTTGTTGGGTGCAGCTCCCTGGGAAGGAGGCAGATCTTGGGGGTAAGAGGGGAGGGAAGAGTGACGGGGAGCTTAGCCTGCTCTTGATGCCTTTGGGTTTGGAAATTGTGGAGTGGTCAGGAGTGGAATCCAGTATGTTCCATTCACAGATCTTGATTGTGCAAGCGGGATGGCATAGAAGGGTGAGTTCTCCTGATCAGCCAATATAAATATCCCTTGTGCAGGGTAACTCAATTGCTTACTTGTTGGGAGTTGTTGCTGGATTCTTTTTTGAGGGGCAGCATGTAACAGCTTTAGGGGTTGGTGGCCTGAAGCAATTTTCTCCATTGTGAGAGGAAGAAGGGGGTGGGGGGTTTCCTTTACTTTTTCACTGGGGTTGGGATGGGCAGTGAAGCATCAGGACTATCTCTCATGGGCATCCTATTTCTGGACAACGTCCACCATTGAACCCTGGTGAGATGGTGTCAGGTTCTGTGGCCAGTCTCAGCCAGCGTGGATCCCTTTGGCTTTTTGTCAAGCACTCCTTTCCAAGGAAACGCTGCCCTGTATCTGGAGCTGTCGTGATTTATTTGCTGTTGCCTAAATATGGATGGTCTTAGAAGCATTGGAAGAGGACTTGCTCTTTGTTCAATCTTCCCTGGTACCTAACTTCTCCTTGGGGAAGAGGAAGAGTTTTATTTCCTAGATAACTAATCACCGGCAAATGTTTTTATTCTTTATGGTTCTCTCTCAAATCTTGGCTTTTAAACTTGAATCTTGGCATCCCTGTGTGTGTGTGTGTGTGTGTGTGTATTGGGGGGGAGTTTCTTCTCTGCTTTTTTCCTTTTCTTTTGGGGAACAGGAGCTTCTGCTTTGATGGACATCTTGCTTTCCTTATATGTGTTGAACAGAGAGAGTCTGACAGAGACTTTCTCCTTCTAGTGATTATACTATTTTTCAGTTATATAATCCTTTGCACATTTGCTCAGAAGAAGAAACACACTGATATTCAGTAGTCACTTCTTGATTAATGTGTACTGAGTTTTAATCCCAAACTGCATTATTGAATTCAAGAAGTGTGAGGTGATTTACAGAGCATTCATGATAAAATAGTAAAAGAATCTGAATTCACATTATGCATTTTTAAAGACTGGATCTGTACTGAGCCACTTCCTCTAAACAACAGCTTTTCAGGGGAGTTTATTGTTGAGTTAGCAGTTGCATTTCCTGCATAGTTTCATTCTGAGTCGGTCTTGTCTGTTTAAGCTTTAAAAATCCTTTACAAGGTGGAATGAAAGAAGAGCATCAGCTCAATTATTTCCAAATTGTTAAATTAAGCTGAAATCCTGCTCAAGTACATAGTTTTGGAGGAAGGAAACTTGCATTTCGGCAGGGTTTAAAAAAATTCATAAGAAAATGAGTGAGGCTGTTGAGCAAGTATTATGATGGAAATGAGACCATGAGCAGAGTTTTGATGTGCGCCTTAAGGAAGGGAGTGTGAGGAGGCGCTGGGGTTTTCTTGCAGCTTTTTTTCCATCAGGTAAACCCCGTGGGGTCCATGGTGCTTTCTGAGGGGGTAGGGGGGAACCACTGGGCCATATTGATTTTTTTTTTTTTTGCAAAGAGCATCTGGTCCTGCTTTCAACCATCATAGTGGATCTTGGAAAGGAATGTCATAAATTATTATTGTGGTTATTAGTAACTGCCAATCCTGGATATATCTAGAAGAAAGGAAAACTCCCTTCTGGGCCGAGAAGAAGGAGCCCCACTGTCCTTTCACATCAAATATAGCAATGGACTGAGATCCTTGTTTGGTGAAAGATGATAGTGTGTGAACATCACTAAAGAAGAAAGTCAAGGAAAGAAGACCAAAAGGCAGGAATGCAGGTTTCTAAACGCTTCATTTCCCCATACCATGGTTTCATTTGTGTTTGTTGCATTTGGTATTTGAATTGAATTAAGTAAATACTTTATTTGGCCAAGTGTGATTAGACACCCAAGAAATTTGCGTCCCTACTTTGGAGTAAACCCTGGCTGCTATTGATGCAACAAAATTGATATTTTTTTTCCCTCCACCAATGAACGCAGCATCATTAGGGGATTAATCCTATTGAAGACTTTACAGTTGACTTTGGAGAAATGTTGCAGAGTTTCAGGCTATAGGATCCCAACTGGGTTTGCCTGGAATTCTGAAAACTGCTGGAGAATTAAGAGAGTCTGATTGGACCCTTTCTCGTTTTTTTGTTTTTTTTTTAAATCACTTGAAGGGATATTTTTGTTCTGCCCTGTTTTGAAGTCAGGCATTCCAGGAAAGGAAATAACTTCAGAGATTCATTGCCAAATAATGTATGATGAGTAGCCTCCTTCTGTCAAGGAGAGCTGATAGTTTTAAAATGGTCTCAGCTGATTTGGATTGGAGTTTTGGAACAGGCCATTTGTATCCTGGAAAATCTGTACAGGTCTGATTCGCCCTGCGCTTACCTTTAGCAGTCGTGAGTTTCAGCTCCTTGCCCAAAGAGAGAAAATGCCTTTCCCAGATGTTGTCTGCTTTTGAGACTTAAAGGGGGTCAAGGCTAGCTGTGGTTTGCCCTGAGCTGCGAGCACTCGACATGCTCAGATGAAGCTCCCTTTTAGGCTGTGCAGTCTTTGGAAGAAAACGCTCCGAAGGATTGCAGATTTAGGAAGTAGCCTTCGTGTGGCTGAGTTGGCGTGAAAGAAGACTCAGGAAGAAGGGGAGCTGGAATTTCCCCACCCCAAAGCTGAGCTCCAGATTGTGCCAGGTTGCAAAGAGAATCATAAGCCAGAGGGAGAATCTTTTGCACTGGAATTTATCTGCCGATGCTTGTGAGTTTCTTTGAGGGAGCTGTGACAATCCAGTGGGGAGAAGACACTGATTTACAGAGGAACCGTGCCCCCAATTCTTCCGTTTGGTGAGAAACATGGACATTCTGCTCCTGGGTTGCATTTGGGACATAATTGCCATTTAATCTTGAATTAACCGCCCACTTTCTTCCCTGTAAAAGCAAATGCAGGGTTTTTAATCCGTGACATATTTGATTTTGGAAAGAAAATTCTTTGCGCAAATAAGGCACCATTGAAACAAGGTTGCTGGCTTTCTGTTTTATTTATTTATTTTGGACTGGCTGACCTGTCATTTATAAAGTGGACCTCCCATCAGGACCTTCCTTAAGGTGCAAGGTCCGGCTTGACCATCCGCAGGAGAGGTGGAAAATGGACAACGAGAAACTCTGGGTTGAGGGAGGACCATTTCTGACTTCCTATGTTTTAATTAGAGCAGCATGGCCAGGCTTAGTCTGCGGAAGCAACGAGCAGTAGATTCAACGTATGCTCAGAGCCATCCCGTTCTTCCGTTTTTAGTGCATTCCTCTCCTCAGACATCGTTAGGAACCTGGCTCTGATCTGAGGAGCCTAGAATGCTTCTCAATACAAGAAATTATTAAATAAATAAAATAAATTATTCTGTAAATAAAATTGCCCTTGCAAGACTAAAGTCTATACATTTTTGCCCTTCAGTTTTGTTTTAAAAACTTACATTTGCACTCCTGGTCTTTTGCTTCCCTATTTATCTAAGGGTAGCAAGTTTTGCTGAATATACAGGCAACCCTCGATTTACAACTACAACTGGGATCAGTACCTCTGTGGCTAAATCATGTGGCCATTAAATGAGCCATCATGGGATTGTGTCTGAAGTTACACCTTTTTTTTTGCCAACGTCGTTAAGTGAATTTGGCTTCCCCATTGACTTTGCTTGTCAGAAGTCCACAGTTTCATGTTCGACACAGCAGGTGGGTGTCACGGCTGGGATTGTTTGCAAAAATCACACTGAGACCACATGCGATCCAAGGTGCTGCACATGTCATAGATACATACCAATTGCCAAGTGCCCAGATCGCAATCGTGTGATTATGGGAACCTGGGACAGTTGTAAGTGTGAGGACTGGCCATGAGTCATTTTTTCCAGCCAGCACCATTGTAACTTGGAACAGTCGCTAAGTGAATGGTTGTAAGCTGAGGACAACTTGTAAAACTTCCAGAATAGGATGCGTCTCGCTCTGATGGATGAGCCACAATGGGCTTCATGTCAACAGGATTGTGTGACTTGCAGAACTCCAGAGTGATTCAACTTTGAAGGATCTGACCACATGTATAGATCTGCCAATTGGAGAACACCTGTGCTTTCTCTCTTTTTCACACTCCCTGCTGTAAATCTCCCCTTCAGCCCAGCCTTTGCATTAAAGGTTAACCACGATCGGTTAATGCAGGGGTCTTCCAACTTGGCAATTATGTGACTTGTGGACTTCAACTCCCAGAATCCCTCAGCCAGCAAAAGCTGGCTGAGAGAGAGCAAAAGCTGGCTGAGG
>JAEANM010013095.1:0-14544 GCA_017656035.1 Myanophis thanlyinensis | reverse complement strand
GTCTAATTATATGGCTCTTACTGAAATAAATTTCCAAATATTTTACTTTCATGGCTCTCTGAGTCAAAAAGGTTCCCAACCCCTGACCTACTGAGAGAGGCCGTGTGTCCATCGTTGGTGCCATATATTACCCATAAGTTTGTTTTATAACCAAACTGGGTATTCTTTCTGCTGTATGGTATTTTTTAAACCATGTTCTCTAATCATGATCAAATAATTACATTTACTGAGAGCCATTTTAAACTCAGTGAAGTATTGCTCGTATTTTTACATACATTTTCAAAAATACAATTCACATTTCATGACAGAACTCTAATATGTGAAAAAAATCAGTTAAATCAAGAGAAATGAAGCTAAAACTGTAACTAACAAACAATACAGACTATTATTACTCACCTCTAATATAATGAAAAATTCATCTCCAGGTTCTCCCTGCACCACAATTTTTTGTCCATCCTCAAACTGTACTGGCTCTAATGCATCAGCCACTGTGAGACGTTCCCATTTGTCGAGGGATTCTAAATTAAAAGGTAACTATTTAATAGCAAATTTTGCTGGGTTGCAAAGATTTATAATTAACATTCATTCACATCATAAATTTGGCAGTTCAAATAATAACTTCTCAATAATGCCGAAAGGGTTGTCAACCTGTTATAGCAGGTTAGGTGATTATGTTTTAATTAATAGGCCAGGACTAAGATAACTGTGACCTCTTAAGTTACTGAAATACAAATTTCAATATTGGTCACGCTATTGGGGCTGCTGGAAGTTAATCGCCTGCGACTTAATTAGGACATTTTAATGTAAACACTGGCAATTCTAATGGACATCCCTGCATACTGGCAGCATGTTCCAAGTTCAATAAGGAGATTCTCTCTTTCACTCACAGAGCTGGTAATACTCCACAGAAAATGCTCCAAAACAAACCCATTCATTGTCCTAAGAAACAAAAATGTTCCCTGAATCAAAATCGAATTAATTCTTAGGGTGGTGCATTATTCAAAAAGTTATCCCTTTGCAACAGTTCATCAACACAAACAAGGTATTTTAAAAACAATAAAGTGATAAAAAATTAATTCTCTTTAGAAATAGCTAAGTGCTTACAATTGACAATACTGTAAATAAGTCAACATACAACTGATAATGTAACATCCTTACAAGCAGTTAAGTTTCTCAATTGCAGTTGCTTTCCTTTACAGCAAGTTGCAAAAAAGGTGACAATTTAATATGTAGCAGAGAAAGATGTTCTGAAGCAGTGGCTGGACTCTTTGGAGACCGGCTACATGAGTACATAAACAAGTAAATGATACAGGCATGGGTGTGCGCAAATACACGAATATATAGGAAGCATAAAGATGTAGGAAAAGAGTTATATAGAAAATAAAAGACTGAAGGACACAAAACAAAATTATGGAAGAAAATATTTAAGAGGAAGCTATATGCTGAAGCACATATAGAAATTAAAACATTTTTCTGCATTTTATCAGCAATACAACTTAGTCACAAACCAAACTTTTGTCAAAAGGAAGAACAAAACCCCAGAATTTATGTCATTCAGACTATTGACAACGTATAAGCAGGATGATAACAAGAACAGCAATACAATGCAAAATAATAAATAAAAAGAACAGTGGCAACAAAATATAGAATAACAAAATGCATGTAATATTCTCTATCTGCCCATGTAGTAATAACACCAAGAATTTTGTCACACTTACCAAGTATTGACACTTTACTAAGAAACTCTTCGTACATCTTTCTCTTCCTCAGTGTGCTACCCTGGAAGTTGGGGAAGAAAAGACACCTGAAAATCAGTATTACCTCTATTTTGCTTTGTTTTAGGAAACCAGAACACTCTATCATGAACATATTACGGTCACAATTAGTTCTGAGTCCTTAGTTTGTTAGTTCTCAATTGAATACTTGTATAGTAAATAATAGTTTAACAGTGTATTAGAGGTCTAGGAGAGCAAAAAGGTGACTTACATTTTTTAAAAAATAAATGAACATAATATGTCATATAGATACTTTCACTAAGTATCTATATGGCATATTAGGTACATTTATTTTTAAAAAATCAGTTTCAAGTGCATTTAGATGTCAATCCTGCTAAACTTGGTAGGAAAAGTTTTTGGCCTTTAAGATTTTCTTAATGTATAATTACAAAAAAAAAAAAGCCCCCCTGGGACATAGATATCTGGTCCAATATTCACATGAATTGTATTCTGTTCACAGCATTGAATAGTGTGCTGTTATGAGCATGGCTCTCTACATAGTGTAGAGAGAAGTTATTTTCACTAATTCTTTTTTTCCTTGCATCTCTAGCCATTATAAGACAAAACAAATTAATTATAATCAAGAGTCTCTTATGTATTTCTGGCTGTTAAAAGAATTCATTTCCTTCAACAAGTATCTATTTATCAATATCAACTTAGTTTACAGTTGAAAAAATGAATTTTATTAGAATGTTGATGATTGGTGTTTCATTGCCTTCCCACATATAAAAGGTATTCATTTAAAGTAAGATTTTGAAGTGCAAATAGATTAAATGGCACATTAAAAATGAAAGTCAACTTGCCCACCTTAAATGAGGTTTATGAGGTCAGGTTATTAACTGAAAACTCTGCAAAACAGTATACATTCAATATCATACACCATATCATAATATGGCTCAAGACTCTGAGAAAATTGTTATGCCTGTAATTCACTTTTAACACTTACAATGTAGCAAGTGTGAATTTCAGAAACTGAACTGTCAAGTCATTCATCTTCATTGATGAAAACAATAAATATGTTTGACTGGGATTTAGCAAGGGTAAATCCCAGTGAAACATGGGTACTGATCTTATCACTAATATAAACATCCAATATTCATTTTGTGAAAGGCTACATTCAGAAGAAATTATCACTACTCAGTCATTTTTCCTATCAGTTCATTATAATTCTACCATTTTACTGATATGCTTCCCCCAATAAAGAATGATATAAATGCAATGTTTCTTTCAAGTCATTTAAATATTTACCATAAGAATTCTTCTATAGCTATCTCGATCAATACCCCACAGTTTCACGTTGGTTTTTGCTTTGACAGTTGCTGCTCTGGGTGTCCCATAGATAAGTGCAAGTTCTCCAAAGCTGCCCCCCTCCCCAACGCTGGTGGCCCATTCATTGTTCACATAAACCTGGAAGAGAAATATATACACATTTATTTCAAAATATATTTTATGTTTTGGTTTTGGTATATACTTTGTTAATTCTAGATTTAAAAAAAAAGAAAATCTTCTTACATTATGTTTTAAATTTTGTTAACAGCATTGAGGTCTTTCCAGAACAGAATGAAATCAAACAACTAACATCTTAATAATTTCTCATGTGTTCATAATATGCAAACGCCGAGAGGCTGTTCCTGTTTGGAAATATGTTTAAGCATTATTTGCATGCTAAAAGTGTTCACTCTATTTATTTATCCCAATGTATTACCTAGGGTGCAAGTTATTTTTTATTATTGCCATCAAGTAATTGTTAATTCTTAGTGACCACTTAGGGCACAGGTGTCAAATTTGCGGCGTCACATTGCTGTCACGTGACATTTTCCCTTCACAGAACTGGGGTGGGTGGCATGCATGTGACACATCCGGCCCATGAGCCGCAGTTTGAAACCCCTGCAAGAGGATGATCTGTCCCCAACCTGATCCCTCAGGTTTTCCAATGATTAAACCCATTGAAGTTCAGTCCATCCACTTTGCTGCTAGTCACCCTATTCTTTTTTAATCTTCATTTCATAGCATTAAGAACGTCTTCAGAGAGCTAAGTTGTCACGAAATGTATCCAAAATGTGGTAATATGAGCTTGATCATTGTGCTTTGACTGAGAACTCTGGAACAATTTATTCTATGGTTCATTTAATTATTTTTCTTGGCTGCTCAGGGTATTCTCTCAAGGATCTTCTCCAACATCAAGGTTCAAGAGATCAATTCTCCTTCTATGCTGCCTTTTCAAAGGCATTACGATTTTTCCCTCCACTGCTTATAGACTACTCCACTTTGAATGGCTTCAGCTGTATACACATCCTTGATTTATGACAAGGGTGTAAAACTTGATCCCATTGCAGGCCATATCAGGATTTTATTTGCCCTTGGAGGGCCAGGGTGGGCGTGGCCTGGTCATCAGAGTCAACTGGGTGGGTGGGGCAAGAGTGGGCCAGGGTAGCACAGGCCGGTCCTTTGCAGTCTCTGGGATGGCCCCACAAGACAACTCTGAGTCTATCAGGGCTGCATCCGGCCTGCAGGCCACATGTTTGACACATCTGACTTACAACTACAACTGAGCCCAAAATTTCTGTTCCTAAGTAAGGCAGTTGTTAAGTGAATTTTGACCCATTTTACGACCTTTTCTGCCACAACTGTTAAACGAATCATTGCAGTTAAGTGAATCATATAATTAAGCAAATCTAGCTCCCTCCCTTTTCTGTTATCAGTCTGGGAAAGTTACCACATGGTGATCACATGACCCCAGGACAGGACTACTACATAAATACATGATAATTTTGATAATGTGACCATGACGATACTGCAATGGTCATAAGTTTGAAAAGTGATCATAAGTCACTTTTTCCAGTGCCCCTGTAGCTTCAAACAGTTACTAAGTGAATAGTTGTAAGTCGAGGACAACCTGTATGTGAGCAATCCAAACAGTAAACATATCCTTACATTAAAACAACCCATTCAATAGAGATATACAGGGGTATCACAACACAATAAAAACGGATACGTGCCGACGTAGGGCCCAAGTTCTGCTGAAATAAAATCATTTTGAGAAAGTTCTTGAGCTTATAAGGAAGGGAATGAACCATGATTCCAGGAGATAGCATTGTGCCATACAGTGGGAATTACTACTGAAGAGGCCAGTCTCCTGGATCAAGTCCTCTTATATCTCCTATAGGATGGGGAAACCCAAGCCGAGCTCTTTATATTTAAACTAAATTTATAAAATTTGTATACCACCCAATTCCCAATGACTTTGGTAATCATTGTTCATACTTTTCATTCCTCATTACTTAAAGTGCCAAGAAAATATGCTACAATTATTATTCGGAATCAATAATGAAAATTTCTTTATCGGTTTATCACTACGTAATGATTTTATAATCCATGATTAAAATAAACCACTTAACACCGTGAAAGCACCAACCAACATCTTAATTTAGTCTCAAAAGTAGCCTGTGCTATATTAGAAAATGCATGGCTAATGCAAGTTTTGGAGAAAAGCAGACCACACTGGAGACTCAAATCCCAACTAGTTATTTGTACTGTGTTTAATAATCATGACCATCTTTAACATTACATGTATTGAAACCATGCAACGACACTAGATCAATATATTTAAGGAGGGGGGGACTTACATCCATTTCTCCTTGATCGACAACATAAAAGTTATCCCCTTCATCACCTTAAGAAAGAAAAGGACAGTGTGTAAAATAATTTTCCTAATACTTTAAAAAGCATTACAGATGTGCCTTTTAATTTCAGTATCAACATAACTTTTTATATCAAATATCAATCAACATAATACATACAATTACAATTTTATATTTGGCATAATTTTAGAATATCCATATTTCCTTCAGCTTTTGGTGCAAATTCATGAAAGTTAGACTTTGTATTCCATGTCTAACTATTAATAAAAAGATGGAGCTATTCAGCTATGATTGGATAGTTAAGGATCAACCAGCTTACCTCAAGTGAATATAAAAGCTTCTTCAAAAACCAATGCTGGCTGCTATTTGTTTTTATGGTTGGAACCCTAATCTTAACCATTTACCAAACTAAAATAAATAAAGAATAACTTACATCAGAAGAAATCCTAATATATTACATAGGGAATATTGGTAGTCCTCAACTTACAATCACAATTGAGCCCCAAATTTCCTGTTGTTAAGTGAAACAGTTAAGTGAATTTTTACCATTTTATGCCTTTTCTTGCCACAGTTGATAAGTGAATCACTTCAGTTGTTAAGCGAATCTGACTTCTCCACTGACTTTGTTCATCAAAAAGTTGCAAGAGGTAACCATATGATACTAGGACACTGCTACTGTCATAAATATGAGTCAGTTGTCAAATGTCTGAAGTTTGATTATGTGACCATGGAGACACTGCAACGGTCGTAAGTGTGAAAAAAGGATAAGTCACCCTTTTCAGTGCCCTTGTAACTCCAAATGGGGACTAAATCAACTGGTATAAGTTGAGAACTATCTGTAATATGTTTGGAACATCTTTCTATATCAAGTCCTATACCATAAAAAAAAACAATTATGTAAGCTAATACCTTAGAAGTTAAATAAATTCCAATCAAAAAAATAAACCACATACCTTGCTGTATCACAGTTTCACCAGCAATGTAAGTGACTGGAAACATTGCATCAAATATATCACTGAAAGAGAATATAGATTTACTCAAAATAAAAAGAAAAAGTGGAACACATTTATACTAATATTGTTAATTAAGACTAAGTCATCAAAAAGAATGGTTTTAAAAAGTACTCTATATTTGATATATATATATATATATATTTACAATTGGCATTCACTTGCTGAAATGAGTATTTCCTACCTCATTCCATTTTCATAATGGAATCTGTAACAACGTGAACTATTCACTTTGTTGCCCATTTTTCAATTCTAAGACAATTATAATGAACACCCTTTTTTAAATACAATTAAAAACTGGTTTCGCCCAACAAAAAAACCTGCTGAATAAGTTAGAGGAAGATTCATAGTATTAAAAATATCCATGCAGCCTTGTATGGGCAACACTAGCTTAGTTTGATTAAAGTACTTCTACATGTTTTATAACACAGTTATGATTATTACTCCCTGCATGTGTACAAGGAATAAGATATAAATTATTATAAAATAATCCCAAACTTAAATTCATAAAACAAAGTTTATCTGAGTTGAAAACTAATTTGAGAGTACTAATTGTGCCAAACAAAGGACAATGATAGATTTTTTTTTCTCTAATCTTACAATTCACCTTTAGTTATGTTTCTAGTCTTGCCTAGGAAGTAAAAAAAGTAGACTGCAAACATTGGGAGTGACATGAGGTTACTGTAATACCCTATGGAATACACACTCTAGGAGGAATATGCCAGACACAACCTCCTGAGGATATAAAAGCAAATTCTTATGAAATTTCCACGTATTCCACCCCCACTCCCACCCCCACCCCCACCCCAAAGACACTGTGGCTAAGGCATAGCTACATAGTTTGAAGGCTCTTGTGTAATTGGGAATCAAGCAGATAATCTGTTTTAGAGAATAATTAATTCTATTAAATTAAAATAATCTGTGACTACAGCTTGATGATTTCAGTTTGCTAAATCCACAATTTTTGGATTTTGGACTGACAAAACTTTCATTAGGCAAGCTGTCATTCTGTTTTGGATGCAGCAGTTACAAAGCCTGCTGTATTCAAAAGAGAACAGTAGTTCTGATGCATAGTCTGTTTGCTCTGCATACAGAACAAGCCACACTTTCCATTCAATGTACATCTGTCAATATAGAATGAGTCAAATCCAAGTTCAATTTCAGGCATATGTTAAAAATTGCAATTGAGATCCTTGCCTTTACCTTTAAAAATCTACCTTTCAGGCAAAAACCAATGAGGAGTATACAGTTAGAAACTTTAATTCTGCCTTTAAATATTTTAAGTAATTCTAAAAGCTACACACTGGGTTTGATCTAATTTGAGTTTCATCTAAGATTCACAAAATAATTTTTTTCCTTGAAATCTTTAATGAAATCACCTGGGAAACCTTAGTTCAAAATTAAATTTTAAAAGTCCCCAAATCCACCAGAAAATAATCCTTGATACTCAGTCTCTAGTTTGATTTAAATGAAGAGGCCCTACCTTCTTTCATTGTCATCAAGATGAGCAAAGAGCACATTCTTCTCTATGGCTTTCGCCAAAGCAGCCATAGTTTTATAATCCTTTGGAATAACCTGCGGTATGGAAGGTACCCACAAAGTTTTAGCTGAAGGCATTTTAGGTGATTTATCATTCATCCCTGAATTCCAGCTTTTTTTATTTGACACAATCATACACCATTTTTCTGAAGAGGTAAGTTTAATCTAACATATTTATTAATTTGAAAGAAAAAGATTACCAACGATCAAATGTATTGTTTTGTCAACGTTCTGAACACAAATTCAGAAAAAAAATTAAATGATTATTCTTCCCAAAATAATAGCTGATCTATTGATATTTATAGAAAAAAAATAGCAGAAGTCCAAAAACACAGAAAAAAATGTTTGCCATTCGCTATATTAACTGTAGTGTCTTAGAAACCATCTCCTGAACATCTGGATAATTTAAAATATGTTGATTTTGCTGGCAAGATAAAATGAATAAAGCAACAAAACTTGTGTCTTACTCATCCCTCTGACTGGCATAATGGCACCAAGAAATCAGTCAACATTTTAATGATTTTCTCATAATTCAGGTCTTAAAGTCAGGTTTTGAATAACTATATAAAAGACATATAGATCACATAGATGGTATCACAGGAGATCTAACGTCAGGAAAATGGTAGGTGAAATCATACAATAGAATCAAAGATAAGGTAGTTTGCCTCCTCCAATCAGTTTCCAGCAGCCCAAGCACGGAAAAATAATATACAAATCATGAAGTAAGGCTTATATGAAGTAACAACTTCTAACAACACCTTTCTAACATAAGAGGCAGCATCTTCTTCAGTATAAACTTCTGCACTAATGGCACCACGCCTTCTGCGACCCTTAACCACTGGGTTCATCGGTGGTGGTGGAGAAATTTCATCTTCACGGGAATCTGTGCGAGAGCTGGCTTTCTGCTGACTGATAAACTGCTTTGTTTCTTCCTAAAAGGAAACAGAAATTTAAGCCATAGACATTACAATTTATTTCTTTTCTTAATTGGTTTTACTAAACTTGTACAGTGACACATATACAAACTATATGGTTGAAACTGAATCACATAACTTACTAGAAACCAAAATTCATTCCTGTCAACTATTTTGCATTTAGAATTGTCGAAAGTTATTACTGAGTCTTAGCAGAAGTCATTTTAAGCTACCAAGTACATATGAATACTTGAACTGAATTAAATTACTGAATCAATAGGATAACATAGGCTTTGATAAAATCAGACTGGATATTGCATTAAAGTTTAAAAAGAGAAGAAATACTTATACACTTCTGCAAGTTTAGAGCAATCTGCATTACCCTTCTACACTTTAGAAAAAAGAGACACAATTTATAAATCCTGAAGCCCTAATGATGTGAAAAATCTTGTCACTTACCTGCTAGAGTAATTTTTAAAACATAATGCTGAAATTCTTATCTAGCAGTTTGCATAAATTGACAAGTAATTCTGTGTAATGGTTTTGTAACTTTTAAAATAAAATAATTTAACATTTTAATCAATTTTAATTACAATCATTTTAAAATCATAAAAATGTACTTTTTGTGAATTAAAATATTATATATCATACATGACAACAGGAAAATGAGACAATTAGCAACTTACATATGTAAAACAATATATAAATTTATGAAATTTGCTGGTTTAATAGTGAATGTCTATTTTTTGGAAAACAATTGCTATCCTATAAGTAATATATCACACAAGCAATACAACTATCAATTCGGTTCTTGGAAGAATATGTTGTGTTGTGTAGTGCAGTGTAATGGTTGTTTTAGTAAGCAACATTTTGAGAATTTAGAGAATTGAGAATTAATTCTCTCATAATGAAGAATAAGTTAACAATGAAAAATGTGCAAGTTATGCACATGACCAGGATTTTCTTTTAGATCATGGGTAGATTTCAGAGTGAAATGTCGATCAGAGGGGAAAATATTCATTATTCATGGCAAACCATTAAAGTAGATACTATATTATTACAACAATTTACATCATTTTCATACATGCAAATTATGTCATTAACTACTATCATTGTGCAATCTATGTTAAATTATGCAAATCACCATGGAAATTTGGGACACTGCTTTTAAAGCTATTGCATCGGACTATTTATACTCGTTGAAACCCAATTTTTTATGAAAATATCATTTTTAATATTTTATTAAACAAAGGACGAATATAGTTTTAAAATACACACTTGCCTTAAGTATCAGTCCCTATTCAAAGCGCTCCTGCTAAAAAAAATGTACTAAAAATCAGTACATTAATCTATCTGTTTGATACAGTGCATTTCAAAACATTAAATTACAATGAAGACTTTCATACGTAAGAAACCTCTGTTGTATCTAGAAACAAGAATTTTACTGGCTGCCTCTTCTTCCCATGACAACACCCAGTAGAAATCAATTTCACTCTTTGTGGTCAAAGAGTCCAATGATCTGACCCAAAGGGAATAAGTAAATAGAAGAATTCAGAGATTCATGCTAGTGTCCAGTGAGATGGTCTTTTCGGCTGGCACAAGACATTTCTGAATCCAAGCCAGGAACTTAAAAGCTCACACAATCACTTGACTGCTTTTAGAAAAGTGCATAATTCAAAGTTTGGATCAAGCCAAATTCAAAGCTGCATGGATCACAAGAGTCTTACCCATCAAAGTAGTGTCCATCCTTAAAGGGTGAATTAAAAGTACTTGTACATAATTATCAATATATGTGCAAAGTGACTCTTATACTCAAAACAAAACATACATTTTCCAATATTATGTCCCAAGAAAATTAAATGTATTACTCTAACAATTCAGAGTGACTACAGAAAACGCTAAATATTGGTCTTGTGATATGCCTTTAGATAATCAGCTGCCATGCCATGAATGTTGCTGACCTTCTCTCCTTCCACAGAATGTTGACATAGAGATGGGAGAACTGTTACTGACACAGCAGTCAAAGAACAAGAAGAAAATATTCTGTAGCCATGTTGTGCAGTAAACACAATTTATGTACTTGGATCTCTTTGAATGTGCAGAAAATGGTTGCAGCTATGCAAAATGTTTAGCCGAACAGGATACAGATTTAGTAACTGTACTTGCAGGTATATTAAGGTAGTTTAGCTGTAACACTGGACTTTTTGTGTATTTTAGCATCTTGTATGAACTCAGCCCACTGCGTTAATTAGTTCTATTTACGGCATGTGTCCCCAAAATAATTAATTCTGATTGGCAGGTTCCATGAATAGTTACTCAATATGTTCAAACCAGTACTGGCTAAAGCGAAGATCTTATTTACAAAGCATGTCAAAACCAGTTTCTAGGATTATAACCATAACATTATATGTAAACAATACCATATTTCTATGACAAATCTTATGGAGTTGAAGCGTTCTTTCTTAGCAACATATTAACATAAATTTTGCTTGTTGTCCATCTACAATTGGGACATGCTGGCTGCATTTATATTAAGTCATAATGTAGTTTGTTTCGGATTATTGTTTTGTGTGAAACAACCTGTTTTATGAAAACAATGTTTATGCCTTAACATCATTTACCAATTCTTTTACACAATATGCTAAGCCAAATCATGATTTGAGGTTACGTTGGGTGCATCCCCTTGCTGAGTTTGTAATCCAAGGTGTAAGGCTTACTATGAAGTCTGAAGCAAGCTATTTTGATTTCTTCAGCCATGCCAAACAAACCCAATGAAGACAGTGTAAGATTCAACAACATGAATGAAAGCACCATCTTCACTCCCATTAAATAAAATGGCACCAACCTCATGTATATTTATTTGTATGCAAGGCTTATACTTTACTCCAATCAAAACTGACTCTCAGTAGCATGCAAATCCCCCTTTGATGGGACAGCATTGAGAAGAATCAGACGTAACTTCTTATTTACCAAAAAATAGTACAGGTGCACAGAACAAGTAATCCTAGTTTCTATAAACTTCTGCACCACAGAATACTCAGATACTGTGCAGTCAAAGTTTTTCTGCCTGCCAATGATAATAAATAGTAAAAGTTTTCTATCTTCCAATGATTCCTTCCATTTTGGACCATAATGCGGCTTTTCATAGATCCAGTCTTTCCTGTCCAGTTTGAAAACTGATGTTATACTTGATTTTAAGTATATATTTAGGGTTTTTATTTCTATGTGTGAAAAGCCAATAGCTAAAAAAAATATCTTGAAGTCAAGAGAGTTGCTATGAATATGATAAAAAAAACCAGTCTTACACGAAGGGATCTGCCTCTATAACCTTCCTCAAAGTCTAGTCTTAACCACATTTCAGAGAACTAAATGATGCTGTACTTTTATGAAAAGTTGATGTATCCAGGTCAAGCATAGGATTCATTATTATTTTGAGAGTGTTTTTCTCATTTTCTTTTATGAAGTTTAGTTTCTCACCTTTTCCAGTCTTTCAAAGTATTCCCGGAGGAAGCCCATAGGTCTCTCAGGTCGCACAGTACAAAGTTGGACAATGCAATCTTTCAGGAGTTGCTGGATGTTATGTTTTTGGACATAGTGCTCACATTCACGGAGGCTACGTTCTTCTTCACTGCTGCTACTGCTAGAGGCTGCCATTGCTGGTATCTGAAAGAAAACACATTTGAAACTCTAGCTTCCATCGCAACCTTAGTGTACTAGTAGTGTACACTAAGTATATTAGACTTATATCTCTCAGCAAACATAGCAGTTGAACATTAACAAGTCTGCAGACATAGCACTTGGTTATAATGTGGGGAAAAATCAGAAAAAAAATTGAAGCATAATTCAACCAAAACCCATGTTCAATTATCCTAGGAATGTCAGATGCTAAGCTGCTTCCAATAATGAACATGATAGTAAACTAATAAGATAAGTGAAAATAAATGATTTTACTAATGGTAGCTCCCAAGGAAAAAAATGATTGGAAAGAAAGCTGCCATAATTAAATTAAAATATTCATGACTGGATTTTCTAAAAATAATTATGGAAATAAAGATAATTATGGAAATGTATTTCAGCTGATCACCACTTACTTGAGATGAAGTCAACAGCAACTACAGGTATGCACAGAATTTGCAGGAGACTGTTAATCCAAGTATCACCTTTCAAAACGGAAGTAAGAAAGTGAATAGTTGGAACACCCTATTAATACATGCTTTCCTATGTGACATATTTAGATACATGGCTATATTCTTACAATTATAAACATATGCCTTGGATTTCCATTGCTGAGGATAATTTGCCAGTTAAATAAAAAAGGAAGATTCTGAATCCCCTCAAAACATTGTATTCTTGTTAATTCTTGTAGAATTTAAACATTACAGTAAACTTTTTTTCTGATTGAACAGCACACATATAATTAGATGGCATTTACAATCATGTTGCCTTAAGTTCTATAGTATCAGCTGGCTCTTCTGTTTTGACAACTTGCATAATAAAGGTCAGTAACACACAGCTTAATTAAATGTCCAAGAATTACTCTGTGGCTCTATAACAGCTTGCAAATTAGTCTGTGGAAAAAACATTCACTCTCTTAACACAGCAGACAACAGTGCTTAAAGCAGCAGACAACAGTGCAAAAACTAGACAGAAACTTTTTTCTCAAGTATTTTATGAGACATGCCAAATAGAAGCCATTCCATTTTTAAGTAGAATTTACCTTAAGAACAATGGAAATGTATTTTTACACATACTATATCAAGTGAAAATTCCATCCTATAAACACCTTTATGTTGCCATCAGTATTTGCAATGTGAAATGGATTCAAAGCAAAACCAGTCTAAATTCACTGCAATTAAAGTCTGCTTTTAAACAAAGAAAATATATTTGCTACCTACCTGAATCGTTAAGGATAAAAAATATGAACAAAAATCTAATCTAAATATGAAAAAAATCTAAATGAGTGACAAAAGCAATCCCCCATCTTACTGAAATAATGCTGCATACCTGAAAAATAGACTATTACAGGACCCTAATAAGTCTGAACCCCTTAATGTATTTCAAGGTAATTCCCTATAATTCTCCTGAGGAAAGAAAAAACAACTGGGAGTTACAAAATGCTTTCTTTCTGTTAAAAAGTAACTGGTCATTCACCTAGATAGGAAAACCAAGATATTCAAAAGAGATCATAAATTACAGGCTATTTTAAACTTAGCAGTTTTTATCTATGAGAACGGTATCTCTCATTTTAACAAAGGACTAGTCATTAAAGTCAGACCAAGCAACCTGACACCCTTAATAAGCTTTAGTCCATTTCTATCAGGAGACAAAATATTGACACAATCATCCAGAGGATGTCATGATTTTTACTACCTTATAGGACTTTATCCCATACCCAAAGGAAAGCACCTTATATAACATGAAGCAAATTGCAGCAACTCTCTGGGTGTGATCAATCTACTGATTTTTTTGTACAGGAACTTATGAGTGCAAATATAGCCTAACATGAAGCATTCTGGACAAGACCCAACAAACAATCCCATTAAAGCATGTAAAATCAATCTAAACTCCTGGTGACTACATGGACACATCCACCATGTTTTGACATGACAGCGCTACTAAAGTGGTTTGGCATTCTTTATTTCTGGTGTGTGTGTGTGTGTGTGTG
>JAEANM010013094.1:0-14544 GCA_017656035.1 Myanophis thanlyinensis | reverse complement strand
TATTCTATTCTATTTATGATATATGCTCTTAGATGTTCACAGTACCATCCAACATTGGATTAAAAATAAATATGGTCAGCCTAAAATTTAATGTTTATTCTAGTCATGTCAAATTGCACTACCTTTCTCTTAAGGGATGACCCAGTGCTCAGTGTGTATAGTGTGTGTGGAGACTATGTGTTTGAAACTTTATCAAAGGACATAAAATAGCTAAATGATAACAAAGAACACACATAACAGACTAGGATATACTAAGACATCAAAATCACAATGAATTATGCAAAACATACAAACTGGTCGTCATTCAAGAATCTGGGAAGCATTCAGGTCAAATGGATTTAACCTTCACCTTTGCTTTGGATCCTTCTTCAGTAAACCTGACAGAAGAGACTTTGCATCGGGTGACAACGTACGTGGAAACCTAATTTCTTCCATTAGGATGAGCTCAAAGAGCTTCTCGTGGTCCTGATTATAGAAGGGAAGACGTCCACACATCATTTCATACATGACAACTCCTAAGCCCCACCAATCCACTGCACGGCCATAGTCATTATCCTCCAGCACCTGTAGACAATGACAAGAGTTCTAGATCAATGGCAAGCTTTTCACAAAACAAAGTAAAATGAAATTGTTTCCTATAACAAGTTGACAACTTAAAAGGAAATTCTACTGAATTTCAGGCACAATGAAGAACATCTCACGTTGTCCTTAGCCAGCAGAGTGATATTGTCTAAGTTGCCATAGCCTCCTGGAAAGCTATCAGCTTCCTCTTTAAATGTCCTTCAGAAGTCTGGACTACACATCATTTCTAGAGAACAACACTGATTGTGCTGGTTATCAACGATGGGTATTGCAATTTGGAGGCACCAAACTGGGCAGAGTCTGCTGTAAGACCTCTGCAACAGACTTGTTATTTCAAGGGTTAGAAATCTGTAACCCCTCTCCCCACCCCCCCATGAAACGTTGTTGAACTTCCATCTCCTACAATTTCTGCTGCCCAGGCACAATACAAATTGGAGTTTTGCAATTTCTGTTCAGTTTCTAACTGTTTGTTGGTTGCTGCCTAACTTGCAAAGACACATTCATACTTAATATAAGCAGTACAACTCAAACAACATGGTCGTAACAAAGATCTCAAACATAAGAAATTGAAAGCATCAAGAGCAGGGATAGAACAACATGGAAGTTTGTCCTTTTCTCTACTTACAAGTGCCTGCTAACTGTTTGCCACTTTGCTTTGGGGAAAAAAAATATTGGAACCTAGAAGATGGCTTGCAGCGAAACACCAAAGGCTGCCAGGTATTGGATTACCCCACGCAGGTCTATTTACAGCATCTTCTGCTGTATGATTCACACCAAGCGACAGCTGGTTCTGCAGCTGCCCCATATATGTAGAAGCTCAACACAGCTGCTTCATCTGCTAGGATTCCAGGAGCCAGGCTCATCAGCCTCTATGAGCAATCCGGGAACAGGGAGGAGGGTTGTCACACTCCTCATGTGGTATTGTGCAGCATGCCAGTTGACCCCTGCTCAATCAGTTGCACTCTTCCCCAGGAGGACATTTCGTCTCCCTGGACAGGACTGGATTTTGCTAATGCAGGAGACACAGCACTATATCGCCTTTTTTGGGCTGCTTACACCTCCCTTCTGTTTGTTTTGGTTTTTTAAACAAGACTCAATGCATTTTTACAAAACCATTTAACAGGTATTTACAAAATCACATTTTTTCCAAATATTCTTGGGATGGTCTGCATGATTTTCTGGGATCGTTTTTGAGACAAGAGGTGCTCTTCTTCAGGTATTTTTTAATGCAAACATTTAACAGTTTGTTAGAAAGGCACACATGCATCAAAATAAACTATTCTAAACATTGAGCAAACAGCCACACAATTTATTTCAATGATCTGCAGTACATGGATATGGAGATCCATCACAAGGAAATTCAGTTTTATTAAAAGTGAATTTCCTGCACTGGTTCTATAAAACACATTATAAACACACATAGAAGGTATCTTATAATATCTACACTCTCATTAATACTGTAGTCTAGTACTGTTTCTAAATCTAGAGCAGGGGTGTCAAACTCGATTTCATTGAGGGCCACATCAGGGTTGTGTTTGACCTCGGGGGGCCAGGCTGGGTATGGCCAGGTGGGCATGGCCAGCTCAACGTCACTTGTGTAGGGGGTGCCAGTGGCGCCCCGAGTGCTCTGCCAGTGAAAACATGCACGGCCCTCCCGAGCTCCGTTTTCACTGACAGAGGGTTGTAGGATGCTGTGGTAGCCGAAAATGGAGCACGGGAGCCTGCTTTTACTTGCAGAAGCACCACCAGCTGGTCCTTCACAATTTCCAGGGTGGTCCTATGGGCCAGATCTAAGTACCCCACGGGCTGAATCCGACCCCCAGGCCTTTAGTTTGACACCCCTGATTTAGAGGAACAAATATTTCAATAACCAAGAGCAACCTCAAATACAATCCTCAACTGTATGTTTTTAACTTCTTACTAGCTTCATGTTTAGTACATCTGGATCCTGCCAAGTAAAGGAGATTCGAACATGCAAAACTATTTTGTTGAGTCTCCTAAGTGGAAAGTAACTTTTAATGTTTTATTTAAATTGTATTTTTTTAAAAAATAAAGATGGTAAATGTCTTCAATATGGAAAGCCAGATCTTCTCTGAGTAATGTTCCCTTGCAGTGGGATTCAAGTAGTTAGGCTGGAAGACTGTCATCAGCCTACATGTCAGAAGAGTTCTCATTACTGAGAACCTAAGATTTACAAAGCAAAAGCATGTTCTACATCAAGATGCTATTTTAAGCTTGTCAGTGTTTGGAACCCAAATAAAAAAGGAAAAAAATCTACATATGGTAGTAGGAATATTAATGCCCTTTCATGTTTTTCTAATTGGAGGAATAAATAAGGATAGGATGAAAAAAGGTCATTTTACTTAAAATAACTGACTGGTCAAGTTGGGAGCCAACAACTCTGAACAGCTGCATGGTTGGAATTTACAAGAAGAGGCACAACAGCTGTAAACACCTTGGTGACCAATACATCTAACACATCAAAGCTGACGTGGTACAGCCGCAGCCTTCTATGTACCAAATTCCAGCATGACCCTAAAACAACTATGCAGCAACTGTACAAACAAGTTCGGAGGCCAGGTTCCAATTACAAACAGATGACAACAAGGCAAGCCTCACTTTCCTCTTTTTAAAAAAGGTTAAGTGACTTCATTGATGTGGGATATTTGCTTGTACATGCTCATCGGCTAGTTTGAAAGCCAACCCATCGACATGAAGACTAAAGGCTAACAGAAGTCGAACATGCCCCAAAATGACGTATTGTTCCCAAACCAAGTTTAATATTCTTTGAAAATTCAAACATGTTCCCTACATTCACCTTGGTAACTGTTTCTACATTGATGTAAATAGGCCACATTATTAGCTCCACTTGCAAAGTCAGAGGATCCTATGTACTGAAATAGAGTAGCTTTTCTCTGAGTTTGTTTTTTTCCAGATATACTGGACTGTAATTCTTGTCACCCTTACTAAGTACAGGCAGTTGTGGGGACTATGGAAGACAAGAGCTGGAGGAAAATGAACTGGATTTGGAAAGACCAACTTCACCAAACCTAAAAACCATCTCAATCTTATGTGCAGGGTTACTATGAGGACCAAATGAGTACAGAAGAAAGTCACGTACAATGTCATGTTTCCCTGGGAAGAAGGATGGGATAAAAATGTACTACATAAATAATTTGGGTTAGACTATACAGCTTGCTTAATATATACACCACATGGTGTGTACAGTATATTCTCATAACTTCTGAAGTCATCAGTCACAAGGAGAAAAAGCACAAACATTTGGTTTGAACTCATGATGGAAAATTAATTTTGCTGATGATGTAATTCATTGCCATAATATATACTGCCAACTGCTAGGGAGATGATGGTTTTTATTGTTCTTATAGCTTTGTATCACCCGACTCTTGCAATATGATGGTCTCTGAGTCTAAAAAAAGACTAATTTGACTCCTGGAAATTACTAAAATAGGCTAGACCAGAGTTTCTTTGCTTCAGCAATTTTAAGATGTGTGCTTTTATGCTTTTGAAGCATGGAACCTGAGGAACTGTAGGAGTTGCACTCCACACATCTTAATGTTAATGAAGTGCCAAAACTATAGATTAGATTGTTTGAAGGTCAATAATGTGACATTTTCACCATATGATCCTGCTGCAATTATGAATATATATATTTTCATTCATTCATTCAAGCATACCTAATACTCCTGTATTCTATTTTCTGCACAACAACAACTCTGTGAAGTGGATTGAACTGAGAGAGGGTGACTGTCTGAAGTCACTCAGCTGGCTTTCATGCCTAAAGTGGGATTAGAGTTTACAGTTTCCTGGTTTTTAGGACAGTACCTTAATCGCTAAACCAAACTCTTTCTACTAGTTCACAAGATTTGGGCAATGCAAATTCAGAAAAGCCAAACTGAATTCTCAATAGCTTCCATTTAGCTTTCCTCTACATGTCTAGGTAACAAACTTCAGATCAGAATAAGACTGAGACATATCAAACTTTGCTTGTTAAGGCAACCCAAGATAATCAGAAAAACGTTGCTTTCTTGGCTTTTATCCCACTCCCCAACTTTGTATTTCCTCAGATGCAAGTAAATAGCTATTATTAGTTTTTATGGGAAACCCCAACTAAAGACACAGTGTTAAGAAAAGCAAAATCTGTTTTATTGTTGTATAACCCAATTAAGGACGCTCAGCAATTCATATGAACATATATAAAAACTTAAACGATAAGTTGGTTGCAGAAGGTGCATAGGAAGAAATCCAATCAAATTTCAAATGGGAGCTGAACCAAGGGGCTGGTGCTATTACTAAGATGCAAAGCCTCCTGACTTTCAGCTCGAGAGTGGGGACCATAAGCTCCTTCTCATGAAAAGATCACAGAAGTGCCAATTTTATTAGCGAATGCAGTCCTGACAGGAACCTGATACCAAGCTACTGAGGGCTTTATAGTTAAAAACCAACATTTTACATTGCACCCAGAAACTTCTTGGCGACCAGTGCAGGTGTAACGTGCTTCCAACACCAAGTGTTAGTGAGCTCATGGACCACTGTATTCTGGACCACTGGTTTAGAAGCTTCTAAGTCAGAGGTGTCAAACTCGATCTCATTGAGGGCTGCATCGGGGTTGAGTTTGACCTTGGGGGGTTGGTTGGGCATGATCAGGTTGGGTGTGGCCAACTCGATGTCATTTGTGTCGGAGGCACTATGGGTTCCCAAGTGTTCTGCCAGCGAAAACGGGCCCCCGAGCTCCATTTTCAGTTGCAATGCCTCTTGCAACCATCTGCCAGCAAAAATGAAGCTCGGGAGAGCCACATGCGGCCTCCTGAACTCTTGTTTTTCTTGGCAGAGGCACTGTCACTGTTTCTAGGACTGCACCACGGGCCAGATCTATACATTCTACGGACCGGATCTGGCCTGCAGGTCCTGAGTCTGACACCTTTGTTCTAAGTAGATCTGAAAAACAGCCCATGTTACAGTTCAAACAAGGTATGATAAGAACATGAGATACTGCAAGTTTTTCTTCTCCTGATAGGGCTGCAACTGGCACACCAGCCAAAGCTGGGCAAAGGTCCCAGGCCATGGACCTGCTCCTTCAGGGATAGTAGTTTTCTAGAGATAATTCTGGAGCAGACAAAATTACTTAGGTTCAACTTCAGCTTGTTCTCTCCCATCCAAAAAAAGGAAGTGGCTTTCAATAAAAAGAGATAGTCTAGCACAAGGATGCCCAATACATCGATCGCAATCTACTGATCTTAAAGGTAGCGTGGCATTAACAAATTAGACGTCTGTCCAGGGTTTGGAATCCAACCAGTTTTGCGACCCGTTCGGTGTCCACGTTGCTGCGTGGCTTCTAAACTGCTTATTTTTACTTCCCAGAAGCAGCTGGAGGTGATTTTTGCTTATCAGAGGTGATTGGGAAGGCTGCGGAGGGGTGCAGAACAGCTTCAGATGAGTAAAAGAGAAAAAAACTGAAGGGTATATGAAAGAGCAGAGCCAGGTGGGAGGGCCCAAACGTCGTCAGAAAGAGGTGGGCGGGGCCAAATACAGTTCTGCTTTTTGTTTTGACTTGGTCATTTTATAAGTAGCTCGCAAGCCAAAAAGGTCTGGGCACCCCTGCTCTAGCAGAGTTAACTCCAACCCCTAGTGTCAAGGCAACTTACAACTCAGAATTCATGAACGCTCACAACTTTTGACTTTTATGTAGTAATATTTTGAGAAATATCTTAGCATCTATTTTTGACAAAGGAAAATCTCTTGTGATAATATGAATATAATATGAAAGGTACCTCTGGGGCAAGGTATTCTGGTGTGCCACAAAAGGTCTTCATTGTTGCTCCATCCTTGATCCCTTCTTTACATAACCCAAAGTCTGTTATCTTTATGTGCCCATCTTTATCCAGCATCAAGTTTTCCAACTTAAATAAAAACATATAAAAAGTTAGACATGAAATCATTCGGGTAAGTACCGAGAATCTTCAACATATTTGTAAAAGAATCTGTAATGTATTTGTAAAAGAGTCCTAAAATGATGTTTTTAAAGAACTGCTGCACTTAAATCTTGTGCTTACTGTGACACTTACGTCCCTCCATTTCAACGATTCTGAGCAACCTTCAGTATTAGTATTAGGTAATTAAAACCAAAATCAATAAATATGACCATCTTTATCAGTCCAATGTGGTGTGTGTGTGTGTTGACTCCTGATGACTGCCTGGGAAAGTCCCTGAAATTTTCTTGGCAAGATTTTAAAAGTTGTTTGCCTCTGACTGCTTCCTAGGGCTGAGAGAGTATGACTGGCCCAAAATCACACAGCTGGCTTTGTGCTTAAAATGGGATTAGAACTCCTGGCCTCCAAATTTGTAGCCTGATGCCTTAACCACTACACCAAACTGATTCTCATAGCTTACTCATTCTTAATATCTTCTGAAAACTCATGCTTTTATTGCTGTCCAAAAATGTAGTAAGCAGAAGTTGGACTGGATATTTGGCGTAAATTACAAACTCTCCTCAGTAATTTTATTTATTTAATCTTTCACCTTTCTACACCACTCATTTCACCTACCTGGTTCTTTTAAGAATTGTTAAACATTACCATGATAAGATTATGACAACTTTTTTCAACAGATATTCCCTAGGTGTTTTAGGGGATTCTGGCAACTGCACTTCCAAAACAACGGAAGGTATCAGGTTTATGATGATCTTATCAAGAAAACAGTATTATCTGCATACATTTGTTTGATCCTATATTTTTGATTGGTAGCCATCCAGAGTTTTTTATAAGATGGGTGGTTATATAAATGTTTTAAATAGATAAATGTTGCAGATACGGGATTTAGAGATTAGAATAGTGATCTACTGTTGTGTATACTGTAGTATATACTGTATAACAACATATGTATTGTTGCATATACTGAAGTCTGTCAAGAAATTAAGATTGGATGGAGACGTTTCTGGATTATACTATGGGCTTGATCAAAATTACATCATTCTGTACATGTGGGGAATGGGAGAGAATGAAATGTCAAATAATTTCGACTATCTCATCTATATATTGCATAAAAGCAACCCAGGCATATTCTAGGAAACAGTGTTTTATGAAGTATTGATCCATTAGAAAACAGTCGTAGAAAATATAACTGCCCTAACTCTAACTGTCGAGTGTCACTGGGATTCAGGCAGTACTGAAATCTAATAAATAACAATAATGATTATATATGTTACCAGCCATGCATAAATTTAAAAAGAGGATTCATTCTCCCTTTCAGATAGGGAAGGCTTATTTTTCGAAAGGCAATGCATGACTTTTTATATACATTACTTCTGTACTTTTCTAAAAGAACTTACACAAAAATTGTAAACAATTCAATAGCTAGCATAACAAAATATTAAACAAATTGCCAAAAATGTGAATATTTGGTGGTATATAAGAGCAAATAAACATATATAAATAATAAAAATATTTTAAACACTGAAGAGCCAATTATCTTTTTTAAAGTATTTCCTTAAGTTACACGTTTTAATTTAATATCAAACATGTAATTTTTATTAATCGTTTAATATATTTTATTGATATTTAGTGATATTTAAACATAAAATTTGCTTTATAATAGAGACAGGGATTGTTTTCTTAAAATTAAATCTCAGTAGCTGAGAACATATGAATAGGACTTCCATATTACTGAAAATATCTGAGCCATCTATATAACAAATGGAAAATCAGGGCTAGATAAAATAACATGTTGAAACTCAACAATATTACAATTTATTCCACAAAAATTTTAAAGACCTCGAAAGTATAGGCCATCAAAACTCTTCAGCTTACTTAAGTGAAGTTATACTACTAATTGGGGAAATTTCTTCTGTATTATTCTGTAGATTATCTTCTGTTGGTTTAACCAGGCAGACTGGTTGTACAGTTTAGCAAAAGAGAATAGATTTTTTTTTTGTCCACAAAAGTAACCAAATGATAGCTAAGCATTCAGACTGAGATTACCGGTCCATCCAATCACTTTCACTTACTTCAGTTTCTTCTAGGACCTAATCCAGTCCAATTTAATACATTGTTAACTGACCAACAAGCAGAACATGATGGTTATGCTGAACTCTATAAGGATTAAAAAATTAACAGTGTATCCTAGTGGAGTCCTTCTGAATAGATAGCAACACTTGATCAATCTTATCATAACTCAGAGGCTAAATAAAGAAGGCCAGACCTGGTTAGTATTGGGATAGGAGATCTCCAGGGAAAGAAAAATTCTAGAAGAAACCAACGGCCAATCATCTCTGTACTATCAACAAAACCTTTAATCAATGCTTTCATTTAACCATCAGGCACTGGGCTCAACTCAAAGGAGTTTTACCTTTACCTATGGCTGCCTATTCAGACTGGCCACAGCTCTTCACAGTTTTGAATAGAGAAATGCCCCTCCTATCAGTTTTTATCTTGAATTTATCAGATTTAATGTGGCTCAGCACTATAAAAGGTGAGGAGCTGCAAGTGATTATTAGAAATGTGATCAATGAGTAATCCAATACAATCAACTAATGAGACCAAATTTAAAAGTTCAGAGCGCTTTGATTTCTTTTATTCTGAGGACGATTTTCAATTTAGCTTCTTTAAAATGTTGGTTTTGTATCGAGACTATTGAATAAATGAAGACTTCCAAGATCCCTTCCAACTCTGTAATTCTGTATTCTGCAAATGGATTTAAATGTTGATTTTGTATTGGTTTTCAATACAAACTGAAAAAGCACATACTAAAGAGGTATTTCTACTATTGAATGGGATTTTTGACATGTGAGGAGAGCAGCCCTGCCTTATGCAGGGATGGGAATCATTGATCAAACTAGCATTTTTTAGCAGATTTAGCATAATTCAGATTTTATTTATCACATATCCAATCATACGTAGTACAATATGTAGTGAAATGCTTTATGTAACCACTTGTAGTCATTCCACCTCCAATCTACATACCTTTAAGTCTCTATATACCACATTTTTCTCTGAATGTAGGTAATCCAATGCTGACACTATTTCAGCTCCATAGAACCGAGCACGATCTTCAGAAAAAACACGTTCTCGTGATAGATGGAAAAATAGCTGGAAAGATAAATCATTACATAAGAAAACAAATTCATACAATGTCTATAAAGAGAGACCAGTGAAAATAATTAATGTGCATTGCGTATTTCATGTTTCTGCTTAGCTTTGTTAGGTCTTTGAATGATTTTCCTTCTGGTTTTGTTAGACCTTTAAGTGATTTTTTTTAGCAATGTTCTATATTTTATAATAAAGTCTGTTTAATCTAGTGGTTAAAGCCCCAGGCTAGAAACTGGGAGACTGTGAGTTCTAGTCCTGCATTAGGCAAGAAAGCTGTCTGAGTGATTTTAGGCCAGCCACTCTCTTTGAGTCCAACCACTACAAGAAAACAGGAGAAAAATGAGTGAAAGTTATGTTCAACACCTGAGTTATTTGTCAAAATAATAAAGGTGGGATATAAATAAATAAATTTAAGACAGAAATGCCAAGGAGTAAAACTTCCTTCTTATATATGCAAAGCTTCTGCCCTATCATTAATCAAAGGCCTAATCTTTGCAAGCTTTTTAAAAAAGTTAATAGATAAACTGAGAGGTTTTCCGACCATTACAATGACATCACTTAACAACATTTGATTCTGAGGAACATGATCCTTACCTCCCCTCCATTAGCATATTCCATAACAAAACACAAACGGTCATGCGTCTGAAAGGAATATTTCAACGCCTATAAAAAAATAGACAAAAATCTTAATTTTACATCATCTGTTATGATTTATAACCGACCAAGAGATTACTGGAATTGGACCTGTGCCTTGAAACTTCACAAATCGCATCTGCTGTAACAGGAAATGATGAATCCCTCTCTACTGAATGAACCTCTGCCCCTTTCTAAAGTGAACACTTTTAATATACACTATGAATATTCTTGTTTTAATTGCAAATTTTCTCTGCAATGCAATGCAATACAACGCCAAACTGATATAGCAAAATTTGTGGAAGAGTTTGCAATGCAACAGAACAGTATCAATGATGATTGTTGTTTATATTGGAATGAAACAACTTTAACAATATTTGATAGTGTTCAATATTTTCCCTAATTTAATTTTTCCTTCTGACGATTATTACGTGCATATTGTTGAATAAGGAAATGATGGTAGCAGTTGTAATAAAAGTAAAGTACATAATAAATGAAAAACAAAATAAAATAAACGTTACTTTATTTAGTTTGGGCATTTCTTACAATTCAGTAACAACATTCAGCTAAGCTTGAGAAGTGGAGATACAAGATAGATTGCAGAGTATTTCACAGAGAAAGCTGATACTGAAGATTATGCCCAATTCTGTTTACAAAATTGTGCACCAAGACATCATCCTAACTATAATTTTTATTATTTACTTATTCACATTTATGTAGATATTATTAATTTTTTAAAATTAGTATTAATGTGTTTTTAATGATTTTTGTTGCATGATTCTGAATTTTTTGTACTTTTCTATGAGCGGTGAGACTGGTGGTTATATAAATTGAGCAAATAAATAAACAAATGAAAGAGCTCTACTATAGCTGAGCTAAAGCTCCATCTAGCAAGTGTTTTCCCTTCCACTAATGTTTTGCTTCCAGCAACCAGAAATGCATTGCTTCTGAATGGGAAGCCCCCAAGTGGCGATGCCTCCACTCATCATGCAGATTTTTGTAGCGCAAGAAATACATGCTCTCTATTTCGTTTTGCTTGGGCTGAAGCCCAGAAATTACAGCTGGGGTTTCAGAGCCAGAGAAGGAGTCACAACGTTGGCCTTAGATAAAAATAAACATATCCATAAATAATAATGGATTGTATAAGATACCATTTTCTGGATCCAGAACAAGAACTTTTTTTCCCAACTCTGGCAAGTCTTGCTGAAAATCCATTAGCTGATCATGAATCACCTGGGTCTCTTAATGAACGTAGGATAAAAGGACTTTATATTACAAAAGTTTAAAAAGTCAAATGTACTACTTATCCAAACTTTTCACTTATTTACTTTGCTTTCTATGCTTCTCAATTCCTATTTGCTCTGAATGACTTGCTGAAGTAACAGAACACAAGATTCAAACCAAAGTAAGACAAATACATGTGTTAATCTAATGTCCAACTATGCAGGAGTAATAACAAACTTTTTAGATTCACATGCTTTCCTGAAGAGAAGAATCATGTTTTCATTGGTCTTTGGAAGGAAACTAAAGAGGAGGCAATCCAAATGTCTAGGGCCACATGTTTCACAAGAGGGACGTATAGTTATACAACTGACTTTCCAAGCAGCTGTAGCAACTTGGGTTACCATATGATGAACCAGCTGAAGGTTATATGTAGTCTTCAAGGACAGTCCTATATGCAGTGAGTTGCACTAGCGCATACACTGGGTGACAAAGAGTCTAAGTGAGCTGGGAAGACAAGAAAGGGGACCTTCTTTTCCCTATAATTAGGGTGAGTTCTACAACAATACTTGCCAGGTAATCAAACACAACCACAAGATTAGCTCTCAGACCTGAAGAGACTGGTGAGAAATTAAGGACTTTTGAAATGAAAAAGGACAGGCAGGTGATTTTTTTTTTCAAAGTAGACTAGCCTCACTCAAAAACAGATTTTAGAAAACAAACATGTTTTAGAATACACTAGTAGAAGTGTGTTCCTAAATAAATAATAGTAGTAAAATTTTGGTATCTCTGAAAAATTGCTTACATGGTATTTGGGTTGATTGCGAGCATCCTGCTATTTTCCGCAGAAGGCTGGAAAGCAAATGTGTGCGTAAGGAACTGCATGCCTGAAAGAGTATGAAGATTACAAGATATGGTGCTGCCTACTGACTTGTTTGGATTCAAAAAGGGTTGGACTAATTCATGGAAGTCATAGGGACCAATGACTTGATGGCTGGTTGTCTTCCTCTTGAAGGCCAGCTGCTGGGAGAAATATGGGCTCCCTTGTGCAGTTGGTTTGTCACTGTGAGAACAGAATGCTAGACTTGATGGATCACAGGTCCATCCCACCAGGACACTGCTTATGTTATGTTCTAAACTTTTGGAAGGTTACATATTTTATAAGCTTATTTCCAAGGCTGTACTAAAAACAAATTGCCTCCAATACTAGAAATACTATTCAATCATCATGATGAGCAGGAACGAATAGCTTTATCTAACATTTTCCAGATTCTGTACCACTTTGGATGGGAGGAAAAAATTGTGCGCACGCGCACATGTGTCCATGCACGCATGTCAGGTGAAGTTCCTTGCATTTGGCATAATAAATAAAGCATTATTTGCTCACAAATCGACTCTTAAGTTGCACTGCATAAACTGGATTAGGTTGCTTATCATATATTCCATTCAATTTGGAGAAAGATATGCCTCTGCGATCTGATTTTGTTAGTGAGAACAAACACATAGGCAACCGTCTTTTCTCATTCATAAGATACTTTAAGAAAATTACAGAAAGAATGCTTACTGTTAAAAATGGATGCCTGGAATTCTGCAAAACCCGATTTTCTGTCAGAGTATGTGCCACTTCATCCTGCAGGACAACCCAAATAGTAAAGAATATGTGACAATTCAATTTTACTCATTAAAAACTACTTTTGACAGAAGAATAAATAAAACAGCCTTTCTAAATGTCCTAGAAAATGAAGCAGAGCATTTAAAAGCCACTTTATATAATACAGGTAAGAGAAATGTGGAATCCTTCCAGACTCCATCTCAGAAAATCATCTACTTGGAAAGGGCCAGTTAGGCCCCGAGTCCAATCTTCTGCTCAGTTCAGAAACCCAAATTCAACTATCTCTGCCAAATGGCTCTCTATCCTCCATGTGAATACATCTAGAGAAGGAAACTCATCACTCTCAGAATAACTGGCACACCGCTGAAGGTTACTGCTACTATCAGAACACATTTTTTTGTGCCTTACAGTAACTTAAAACTATTATTCTATGTTTTGCACTCTGAAGTGTTGACGAATGGTCATGATCTGTGCAACATCTTGTCAGAAAATGGAAAAGCAGTATTGTATGCCCTGACCTCAGACTATTCAGATCTTTTTAATTTCTCTTTCCTGGACTCTGTTCCTAGTGTCCTGATCATCTTCATAGTTGTTCCCTCAACCTTTTTTCCAGTTTGTCTGAATCCATAAAGTGTGGTGCCATAACTAGAGAGAATATTCCAGGAGTAGGAACTGACCAGTACAGAATAAAGGGAAACTATGATTTCCCATTGTTTAGAAACTATGGTTCTGTTGATACATCTTAAAACCTCATTTGACTTTTTGTAGCCACATCTTGTGGCTGTTTCATACTCAGTTTGCACTCAACTACTACTACAGATTTCAAATACTTCAAAATTAATATTGCTAAAGCCAGATGCCCTGCAGTCTGTTCTTCTGCATCTATTTCCCGTTTTCTAAGTGAGGAAACTTGCATTTGCTTCTTTCAAATGTCTACGGAGATTCTATCTTGCTTTTATCAAGTTTTATTTTATGAGCTTGAGCCCAATTCTATAAGATCATTTGAATTTATTTCTGCCTTCCAAAGCATCAGCTGTTATGCTATAAATCTGGTAGGCATTCCTTCCCCCTCTTCATCCAAATAATCAATAAAATGCTATAGAGTGCAGAAACAAGGCTGTACTAGTGTAGTTCACTTGATATTTCAACTGCACAGCTAATGAGAATCTCGGGTAGTATGATGTTTGAAATAGTTATGTATCCACTTAACTGTCACGTCATTTAGCTTACACTTAGCCTGAACCAGCTCGCTAATCAGTATATTATGCCTTGTCAGATTCATTGCTGAAATCAAGATACATTACATCTTGTTATGTATTTTAACTATGTAAATTGAATTTTAAAGTTAATCTATTTAAATTGATTTTAAAACGATATTTAAGCGGCCGTTGT
>JAEANM010013093.1:0-14545 GCA_017656035.1 Myanophis thanlyinensis | reverse complement strand
CTCCTCCTCCTCCTCCTCCTCCTCCTCCACAGCAAATCATCTGTTTCCACCTAACTCTATCCTTGGCAACCTCTACTCTCACCCCAATACTTCATGTCCTCTTTTAGCACATCCATATATCTCCTCTTTGGTCTTTCTTCTGACCTCTTGACTGGCAGCTCCATCTCCAACATCCTTCTACCAATATAACCACTGTCCCTCCTCTGCACATGTCCAAATCATCTCAAAAAGACTATCTAATCTAATCATCTGTTCCCATAATGGTCAACTAGATGTTTATGGAAAGTGTAAGCAACATTAAGTATAACAGTATCCTCCTGATTATGTTCTATAGCAGCTAGTATTGAAAACTTTCTCACTAGAAAAAAACAATACTGAAGTCATCAATGCACAAAGCTATTTATACTGTTCACAAATTTGCCTCCTTCGAAGACAGTAGTTGTGATAGCAACTTTCTGAACCTACCTATCCATTTACCCCACTGGAATATCCCACCATTCCTCTACACTATATCAACCCTTCTATTATTATGCAAACAGGAGAAAGAAACACTCCAGTTGCTTTGTCCATACTATACATCATTTTAAATGATTTGGTTGTGTGCCTCTCTTTGTTCACTGTTTTTATAAGTTAAAACATCCTCCCCATATTTATTTATGCAATTATTTATAGACTGCTCGCTTCTGAAATGACCCAAAGTGGTTTATGATCAATTGCCATCATCAGTATCAGGAACATTAGTAAATATCTTCCAACCAAACTTAAATAATGGGTAGCCATAGTACTATCAGCACCCTAAGGCCTGACCAAACAAGGTTTCCATTCCCCTACCACTATTCCTTCTCACAAAGTTGACACAAGATGAGTCACATCTGGAAAAGTGGCCCAGTAGGTATGTGTCATATATGTGCTATATGTGCCATATTTAAATTTTCATTGTTCATCTTTCTCAGTTTGAAAAAAAATCCTTTTGAAGCTCTTTCCTTTTTTGTGGATCTCTATTTATCCCATGTAACTTGTTACTGATGGCAAATTTGCTGATGATCACAATTAAACTGCAGACCATTCTTTCCAACCCCTTTACCAGCAGTGACCATAACCAAGGTCTGTATTTCCTTTGTAAGAAAGCATGAGGTTTTGTATGTTTGTGAGTTTCTGTTTTTCTGTCATGTTCCATCTGTGTTAATGGAAAGGGTAGGATGGGTTGCATACTCCCTGACTCGGGTGTCTGGAAAGAATAAAACAAGGCAGAAAGGGAAATCTTTAAATAGAAGTTCATCTAAGGGTAATCTGACCAGAAGGGATGAGGGAGGGAAGCATAGGAATGTGGAGGTGGGGTTTATGAATGGAACAGTAGGCAGTATTCCAAACAGCTGCCCAGTTGCTTCTGCCATAGGGATACATTGTGGATGTTTTTTTCTTCATTTTTTGTTCACAACTCCTAGTTCAATCAATTCTGAATGTGTTCTCTTTGTTGCTGCCTCCACCCAGACCATATCTGGTCCTGTTCTCTACAGTTTTTGGAAATTTATATTGTTTTCTTTTGTTCAGTTGGAAATAAAAAGACTGGACCCAATGCACATCCTTGGAAACACCACTGTTCATTGCTTTTGTTTTTAGTGGTTCCTAATTCATAAATAGAATCACATCCTTTAACCCATAATTTTTGAACTTTGCTCAAAACTTTGGAAAATCCAAATAGATAAATGTCTGTCAAATTACCCTATCCATACACTTTAAATAACTTTATTTAAATAAGATCCCTCAATGAATCTATGGTCCTTCAACGTTAGTTAAATATTAATTATTACAGCCTTTCCATTGATCTATGGAACTTATGAAATGGAATCCGAAATACGATAAGTAGAACCAGTGGTGGAATTCAATTTTTTTTACTACCAATTCTAGTGCTTGGTGGACATGGCCAGGTGGTCATGTGACTGGGTGGGCAGTTTCTGTAAACAGGGCAATAAAGATTAGGCGAGAAACAACACCAGAATGTTTTTTTTTCCTGCCTTCCTTACAGGATTAACCCCATAAAGTGGAAAAAAACAAAAGGATTTTTTTTCTAACAACCAGTTCTCTGAACTGCTTCAAAAATTTACTACCTGCTGAAATTCATCTCTGAGTAGAACATCATAGCACCCTTGAATTCTAGTTTGGTCTAATGGTTAAAGCACCAAGTCAGAGACCAGGAAACTGTAAGTTCTAGTGCCATCCTAGACATGAAAGCTCGCTGGGTGACTTTGGGCCAAACATTTTCTCTCAGCCCAACTCACTCACAGGGTTGTTGTTCTGGGGAAAATAGGAGGAGGAAGGTGTATTAGGTATGTTCTCTGCCTTGAGTTATTGATAAAAATAATAAAGATTGGATAAAATAACAAAAATAAATAAACATTGATAATTATGCACTTGTAGAATCTACATTGAAGATTTCTTATTCCATCTAGTTGTGAATTCATTAACATTTCCTATTATTTTCGTTGAATCAGTTTAGATTCCATTTTAAAAAATTACAATTATGCTAACTACTTTCCAATTCTTGATATAGAAGCAGATATTAGAAAAGTTGTATTATGAGGAACTTGTTTTCACAATTAATTGTTTTAGACATTTCAGCTCATTTAATTTAGCCAAAAGTTGTAGAAAAAAAATCCTTGGTCTCCAAACATTCTTGGCTTCTAAACATAACCAATCAATACAGGATGTTTGGAGCTGTAGTTCAACATCTGAGGTCACAGACTCCTCATTCCTTGTCTAGAGCATTTCAAATTATAAATATATTTCTCAAGCTCTTTTTGAAAATGTTAATTTAAATAAGTGCCATAAATCATCTAAGACTGAAGATCCATGCAGAAATTTCAGATTCTCCTCAGATTTGAATTCTTCTCTAGGGCTTCTTTTTCATGTTTAGTATGTGGATTACTATCTCTATAGCAAATAAAGCATATCTTTGAAAATGACTTCCATTCAAAGGAAACAAAAAAAATATGTGAAAGGCTGGGGTGTGTTTTTCTCCAATACAATGAAGAAAAAGAAAATCCTTCATAATTACATTATTATCTTAAGTTCTAAATTCCATGTAATATATGAAACACTTTGCATTCCTAAAGAAAGCTGGTAATCCCAAAATGGGCTACTTACAATTTTAAAAAGAATAAAGTCTTCAGGTAACTCTATTCATTAGTATAGCTCAATAGTTTCAGACATGAAACATTCTTTATAATTGTCAAAATGTAGTTCTGAGTCTGAGCATTCACCAATGGTTTGTGATTGCTACTGTAATAATTCTGCTGGTGAATGTTGTCATTCTTCCTTGAGTTTTGAAAATTTCAGATGAATTTAATGATTTCTAAAATCACCTTTTTTTAGGCATCTGTCAAATGAATTTACTAAACATTTATTTCAGGGGCAATAATGATGAAATTGACTCCAGTGAAGATGTCAAAGGAATTAAAATAACTCAGAGCTGGTACAAAGCACTAACAAATAAAGTGTTATTTAGGCCAAAGTCAACTGCTGGGTACTCCATGTATGTATGCATGTATGCATATAGAGAGGGGAAGTAGGCACTGCCTTTTTCTAAGTAATGTCAAACTGCTTAGAAGTTTCTTTTTTTTTCAAGTTTTTTATTTTTTACCAACATATCAGTGTGTGATCAATATGGTAATTGGGTGTTAATCATTTTGGTACAAACAAAATTATATTGAACACATTCATTACAATTATTATTCTTAGTTCCAATCATAATGCTCTTGTTCATATAATTATAATCTTCTATTGTTTAGTTATGCCAAGTTTCGTCATTTCATATTTATGCCAATCCCTATTTTCTAATCTTATGTTTTACTACAAATAAAGTCTTGATCCTATTTCTTACTTTTAACCTTTTGTAAAAATCCAGTAATAATAATGATAGTACACATACTTTTATACTCCTACAATTGTCCACCCTTTGCTTATTCAATTAATACTCCTTCATTATTAGATTGCTCAATATTACAAGATATTATTTTTATGCCAGTCATCTTCTCCTGCTTATCATACATGTTAATACAAATTTAATGTTATAAATCACCATCTTACATTTCACAAGTAGTACATTTTTATATCAATCACCATATCTTATGTATCATGTATCTTACTGCAAATATAATACAATTAGCCATATATTACATTTCACATTTTCTAATTCTAATAATATGCATATTCATATTAAATTATAATTCCCCAGGACTTATTTCAAATTCAAATTCAAATTGTATTTGTCACATGCACTGTCATACATAGTACGATATGTAGTGAAATGCTTATGTGATTGCCCACAGCCACGATGGGTGGGTATAACAGAGCATAGTCTAGACAAGGTGGAAGAATAAGTTAGGAAATAACTTAGGAAGTTAGGAAATTAGGTAATTGTAGGGAGTTCTTTTTTCTAGTTTTGAATGTCTTTATGGTTTCTGGTTTAGAGTCCGTATTGCCTGTGAAAAGAAGCTTCTCCTCAGTCTCTCTGTATTGGCCTTCAGGGACCAAAAATGCTTTCCTGACTGCATCACAGCGAACAGTCCATTGTTGGGATGGCTGGGGTTCTTCGCTATCTTCCTGGCTGTAGTCCAGCATCGTTTGTTGTAGATGGAGTGTAGTTCGGGGAGCTTGGTACAGATGATGCGCTCGGCTGAAACTCAGCTCTTAATTCTAATTTCCCCCCTTCACTCTCATTAACTCCAAATATGTACTTTATTAATCTCCTTCTACCTAATCTCCCTTTTTATTCTAATTTCTAACTGTGCTACTGCTGCCTATAAATATATCTTCTTTCTACCCATCATCTCTTGCCCTCTTTAATGTTTTGATTATTATTTTTTAAATTTGACTCCCATATTCATCTCTTGGATCTATAATTCTGCTTACCTTGCCTTTCTTACTACATTTTTAAAAGCCTTTTCATTTTCTCTGCCTTTTCCCTTTGCCTAGTTTCCAAAATGTCTGCTGTTACTCCTGTCTCTTTTCAAGACAGTGCTTCCTGATTTTTCAGTTTTTTTTCTGACTCTCTTAAGAAACCTTCCCCTTGGCTTATATTATCTCTTTGCTGTTATCATTTTGTGCTCCTTGATTCAATTTCTCTATTTTTACTTCTGCTTTCTATTTTAACTTCTCTTCTTCCTGGACAACTTGATCATTCTTATTCTTTTGTATAATTTTCAATGGTCTCAGCTCTTTATGTTCCAAAATTAGTTCACTTATTCTTCAAGATAATCCCATTTTTTCTAGATTTCTTTAATTCATTCTAACTGTTCAGTTCTGTCTTATATTATGTTCTTAAAGTTTATTTCTTATCTTATGCACCACACTGGGTGTTCTTGGTGATTGTCCATCCACACATTAACTAGATCTACCACTGCTTAACTTCGTGAGAATCATTAAGCTTAAATAGGGTTGCCATTTAGCAGAGCAAAGACATAAGCTCTCAATATAATAAATGCAATATAAACAGTCAAATCACTTCTTCACCTCTGCAATAAAAAATGAAAAATACACAAGAAAACAAAAGAGTGTTTTATGTACTTCTTCTACCAACCACATTTTGCAAGTATTTCTTGTCAACAATTTGGCTGGTTATGATCCATATTTTACTACTGTATGGATATTTGTACTTTCCCTCAGTACAGATGTTTTTGTAAACCCCAAATCTTTATCCTTTACTTGGTTATTTAAATGATTTGTATGGTTGCCCATTTTAGAGCACACCTGTGGTTCATAATAAATAATAAAATTACAACCCATACAAATCACAAAATCATAAAAAACAGAAATTAAAAACCAAAAACTAAAAAAAAAAAAAACCTCCTAGGATGCCCTGACAGCTATCCATATGCTTCCATCATTTTGCCCCAGTGCCTGGGTAAAGATCTTGATGGCCTTTCAAAACAAATTTCTTGAAAGCAAATGGTAATAAATAGGGAACACTCCCCTTGTTTCTCTCTCATGAGCGATGCAAACTATACCTATTTGGTAAAACATTGATATTACAATGTTGTCCAGGAGTATTGTGATATTCTGGTGCCCATTTATTCTCTTAAACTTATGTATGGCTAATGCCTCTACCAGCCTTTTCTTCCATGTTTCTGCACTGCTTGCCCCCCCCCCCCCCCCACTCTTAGTTGGACAAACTCTCCATTTTCTAACTCTATCTGCACACATGTCATATTTACCCTGGAACTTCAGAGAAATTAAATTTAAAGAGAAAGAAATTCTGGATTGTAAAGTCATCTATGGCTGAAAATCAAAAAGCTTGAATGATAAAGCTCTTACGTTACACATCAAGGAAATTTTTTTATCTGAATGCAGTCCTGCTTTCATGAATAGGCCACGCAAAGATACAGTAGGTAAACACCTAAGAGAGTGCATAAATGTTGAGAAGCACTTCTGAACATTCAGTTGTCAAATGAAATTACACAAGGCCTTCTACGCATATTCCCTCCCTTCTGCCCAACCCTCAGACAGTATGGGAATACTCCCAGCAATTTTATTACTTTTCACTCAGACAGAATTCATTCCAAAATATTCCCAGCAGTGTCTTCAATTTAGGGAGGAAAAATATTTGCAAGCTTTTCACTACGTATAGCTTCTGCCAGGTGCTATAACACAAGCCTATTATTGTTGCCGGACACTGGATTTCAAAGTACAACTTGATATGGTTAATAGCCATTCATTCATTTATTTGCTAGTGTTGGGCAGAGGGCCAGGCTATAGCAGACAAATGGATTTTAAAAAATGCCTCTACAGAAATAGGAAATTCTAATCCTCTGTATATCAAACTATTAAACAATAGTTTCGTTTTCTATAAATAAACTAAATAACAGGGGACATGGTGGTTCAGTGGCTAAGACGCTGAGCTTGTCGATCAGAAGGGTTGGCAGTTTGGCAGTTCAAATCCCTAGCACCACATAATGGCGTGAGCTCCCATTACTTGCCCCAGCTTCTGCCAACTTAGCAGTTTGAAACCATGTAAAAATGCAAGTAGAAAAATAGGGACTACCTTGGTGGGAAAGTAACAGTGCTCTGTGCGCCTTTGGCATTTAGTCATGACTACGTGACCACAGAATCGTCATCTGATAGCGCTGGCTCTTCAGCTTAGAAATGGAGATGAGCACCGCCCTCTAGATTTGGGAACAACTAGTATGTACTGTATGTTGTGACGGGAACCTTTACCTTTACCTGACAGGGGTTTAGCTGTCTTCTGATCCAGAATAGTTTGTTATCTGTGGAGGTAATACAGATTGATGTTATTTTGAAACAAGTTAACCCTGATGCAAAAGTGCTAGAATAATTTCAAAAGCAATTGGAATGGGGATACAGTGGGCAATAACCCTATTGTGGAAATAGTCCAGAACCATTTCTTGATATAATTATCATTATAAGGCAATTATAAGGCAAGCAAGAAAATGGCAGACAATTTCCATTCAAAATAAGTAGTTTATAATGAACTACTTCAGATAAATAAATGCAAATACATCCTGGGGAAATGGTTTAGCTCTTCCCAGAGATCCTTATAAGGAAACACGATCAAACTTGTATAGTTATCTTTGATAACAGGGATTCTGCTGCTTATTATGTTTAAATGTTTTATCTATGATTAGAGAGCAGTGACAACAGTGAAGAGCAATATCTACTGCACCAGTGTTTCTCAAACTTGGTAGCTTGGATTTCAACTCCCAGAATTCCTTAACCAATCTTGCTGATTGGAGAATTGTGGAAATTGTGGGAATTGAAGTCCACACTTTTTTAAGTTGCCAAAACTAAGGAACAGTGTACTATAGTATAGCAATTTATTTGTTGCTATAATTAAATTATGTGGGCAGAAATTAATAGATGTCTATTTTTGCTACTTTTGAATTGTAGAAGATGTGATCTGCTGAACTCAAAATCAGCCACTCTGAGGAGAGGCCAAAACTAATTTATTTAGCTTTCCTTAGCAACCAGTGCTAGCAAAAGCCTGTTTGTGAAGAGGATCTACCTGTTAATGAACAATCAAGATGAATGCACATTCAAGGATATAATAACTTTAAAGACAGAAGAAGGAAATAGTTGGGAAAATCTGAGAAAATGGAATGATGTGACAGTTATGACTTCCTCTTCACTGAGGGGATTGATGTTTCTTCCATAAATCTTTCACAAATTATTGTGTTGCCACAAGACATAGAACCGTTGGCATTATTCTGAAAGACTGATTTGAAGTAGGTCCAAAGACCTGTAGATGTACACAGACCTACACAACTGTAGATAAAAGAAACTTTAATTCAGTTAATTCAGAAAGGAAGGGAATTATTTTAGATGTTGTAACATGCAACCTTATTTAAATACCTTTACATGGTTCCCTTAATATTTCTGATAATATTGCAGATAATATTTGGATCTCAGTTTCTATTGTATCATGGATATCATCATATGAATAGAGCCAAAGGATTCTTTAAAAAAAAAACCCTACAAACAAATGTAAAATGGAGAGGGTATCAATTTTGGATTTCATTAAAAAGTGAATTCCATCTCATTGCTAAGGATTTAGGGATCAGTGTTTTGAAATGAGATAACAAAAACAACACAAAAGTATGGACAAAGTGATTATTCCTCATTGTTCATGTCTAAGGGTCCCACTTGCCAGCAATAATTTTTTTTGTTTCAATGACTGAAAGTTTTCACCCTAGTTCGTTTCTAATGTTCCATGCTTTCATTTTGCTAATTTGGGCATTACATTTCTGTGGACATACATTCAATATTATAAAAATATAAAGCATTTAATAAATTTTAAAATTATAAACCAAAACCAAATTAATTCAGATTGAAGAAGGTCTTATAGAATGTATAATCTGAATAAAATGTACTGACATATATTGAAAATCATTGAAGTACAATGATTCTGATTCTGTAAAGGATCATTACCATAGCATATTGCAGGTTCTCCAAAGTATCTCAGATTTTTGTGATAGGAGAATCTGGGAGAGTTTCTCATGGAAAGAATCCAAATTCTACCAAACTAAATATATATGTAATTAATTTAAATCCACTTTGATATATATTCTATTGCATATCAAATTGTCAAATTACAGGAAGTCATAACTGGGCATGACTATAATTAATTTCTAGATATCTTTTTATTTCTGTTTAATCTTTTAGTATACTGACATGAACTTTATGAGATTTTTGTTGTGTCTGTGTATTACCAATATTTATGAAATGTTTGCCTATATTAGCAGAGATAAGAATGACTAAAGTATTTTCAATGAGATAGTGAGAACAAAAAAGACAGATGTCTGAGGTTACTCCTATTCTATATTTCAATATCTCATTCTCTGGAATGAGATCCAGTTGACCAATAGTCCTGTTTAGCAATCATTGGCCATACAGCACAATAAAAGATTATCCAGAAATCAAGTTAATTTGCTTCCTTCCTTGGACTTTGAGGAAAGATTTTTCCAAACAAAATTGACACGCATACACTGGAGTATATTTAGCCTACTTTTGCACTGGTGATTGGTTCTTGGCCAGAGCAGTGAAAAGACATTTCCTGTTTTGTGAGAAGTGTAATAGGAGCCACAGATTTCACCCTAAGCCATGAGTGGGGAAAAAAAGAGGAAATTGGAAGCCTTACAGTAATTAATCATTTACTATGAGACCTGTCAAAACCTTTTGTAAAGCTGATAACTGCTGTCAGTAACCAGCTAGTGCACCACCATCTGTGATTGCTTAAAATATCATCCAATACTTGGCTAAACACATTTTACATTTCTATTTCAGCCCATTTCCAAGGTATTCCCCGGGAAGCTCTCTTTGCCAAAAAAAAGTGGTGTTGCTGGTATCATCTAGTTATTCTTAGCTTTAATATTTACACGTACCCTTCCTATATATAATTGTGTTATTGGGATTTTGGACCAACTACTTGTAGTTTGTAAGAGGAATGTCTCACAGAGGCATTCATCACATCTACCATGCTGTTCAGGATGAAGAGCAAGAAAACAACTGTTACGACAATTGCTAGCAATTACTTGAGAATGAAGCTATTGTTTTTAAAGGGATAATTTTAAGAGGTTTTCCATTCTCAGGGATTGTCTAGTAGGTTCAGGATTAATGCATAAACCAGAGGTAGAACAAAAACAATATTTTTCCATCATGAGTCACTCCTCCTTTTCTTTTCACCATGATTAGTATCAAACAAAGAATTAAGATTGGCTATGATATATCATAATCTTTCCCAAGTTGGTGTGCTTCAGATGTATTAGATTGCAGCTCCCAGAATTTGGAGTCATCACAGTTTTGAATCAGTTTTCAGTGGTTATGTATTTTTTTTTGTTCTTTTAACATTTAACTTTGGCAGTGTATTTTTTAAAAGTCATTTACAATAACTGATCATTGTCAATAAGTCTAAAGATGCTTCTGACTTTATGTGTGCATAAGATTGCACCTGCAAACAGAAATAAAGAAGTTTGGTTCTAAGCAGAAATATTTATAGGATCCAGTGCTTTAGTCAAAATGTTGAGGCAACATTGTACTGTCATGAAGCAATCCCTGCCCTTCATATATGTGCGTAGTGACACAGGAGAGCTATCAGAAAAAGAGCAGAGTTTGTGTTGCATCAATTCAATTCAGCTTTTGTCATTGGTTCCTTCTATATGTTTCTGCCCCCAACCCTCAGATGCGAATTATTCCGACTTTCATGTTTTTTAACTTTACATTTTCAAGTAACTCTTGAATATAAAATTTTCAATGAAACATGGGAGCAAAATCAGCTCCTTAGATAAAATCAGCACATTAGTTTCCTCTCTGGCCCCCCCACCAGTTTTTACCCAATTATTTCTTTCATACAGCATTGTTAAAATAATAGCGAAGGAGAATATTACTGCATTTGAATTTTGTTTTAATATCATAGAAGTAGCCATTCTCTACTGAACTCTTTTTGTAAAAATAAAATAATACCTCCAGCCCAGGAGAATGATTGTACTGATGGCTTCATATTTTGTAGGGAACTCTAAAGGAAGTCCAGAAAACAAATTTCTAATTTGAATTCTGTTTTGCTTTGGAATTTACAATGCATTCTAGTTTTGATCTGTAAATGAAAGAAAACACTTTTGTTCATCAAAGCTCCTTTGTCCTGAGCACTTCCAGGCTTTACATACTAATTATCCAGTCAAAGGATATAAAAATGAATGAATACAACTGGGCCAAAGAGAAATCATTTTACAGATAGTGTTTCCAAATATATGCATACTTGAGGTTATTAAGTATTTTTAGTGATGCCAGAGAGGAGGAGAAGGAGTTTGTAGACCTTCTGAACTGTCCCAATGCCAATGATTAGTACATCAATTATCTATGACTTCAAATCATTATGCACTCTATATTAGCACAATGATTTGTCTACCTTCCATGGTATTTCATTGCTATCTATAAGCTCCCAAACTCCCTTAAGCTTGTTAATAACCATTACAGCTGCTCAATGAAATGAATCAAAACTAAACTGAACTCACCTGAGCCTAAATAGATTAACCTTACTCAAGTAAAACACTCTCTGAATTCAGCAGGATCTTTTTGCCTCAACAAAGGATAAACCCAAGTGGAATAAAACACAAGCTGGCTTTTAATCTTTAATGTGCACATTGACCACATCCAAACCTGCTTAGCTTCAAGCAGAGTAGTTGTAAAGTATGTTCTCAGATCATTCCTAAGGACCCAGAACAAACCTTATTGACAATACATACATTTATTTAGTGTACTTCATCTTTCAATGAATTTGAAAATAATTAGTTTATGCTTTTACTAGTGAACTTTCAAGACAGTCAATTCACTCATTCAACTTGTGAGAAATCAAGTGATTAATTTACATGTACAAACCACAGCTTTTCAAAATTACAATTACTATTAAATCCACTTTATAAAATGTTTTAAAGGCCCTATTCTTCCCTACAGAAATGCAAAATAAAAACACTATGTTGCCTAATAAAATAATATTAACTTTCAACAGTTTGAAATTAGAATCTAATAAGGTACAATGTTAAAGTAACACATTTTTATACTGGAAGGCACACTGGAGCATATTGTAAATACACTTTCAAAATATGTAGTGGCATATTTTTTTGCCTACTCACCCAATGAAAAATATGATTTATTAGTCTGCTACCATCTATCTCCTCTTGTTCCATTTCCTTGATGTTGTTATCTAAGCTGATGAAAGGCACTCCTGTCCACTGCCATCAAGTTATGGTGGATCTGATTGTTCAGAGGGAGTGTTTTTACCAGTTGAACTACCAGTCGAAATTTTCTAATCTAATTAGCCATTTCCTCATGAAAAGTGTTTCCATGTCTTCTATATAATAATCTTCACTCTCATCATACAAACCTGCTTGCAAGTACACATTCAGCACTACTTTAAGAAATCAACTGATTGTTGTGGTTAATGGGAAAACAAACTGCTGAAAGATTCAGGAGAATTAACAGATTATATTCCCTCTGTCCTCTGTCTTTTACTGTAAAATAATGAAACCTGTTTCTATTGCAGATCCATGTTGCCAATCTAAACTAAAAAAGATTTAAATAATACCTTTGAGGATTGCTGGATTTAAGAAAACACCACTTGCTCAGGAACATTGCCCTAAAAACAATAGTTAAAAAGCAATAATTATGACAGATCAGAGACTAAATGTGAGTTTTCAAGAGCCTGCCCGGCACTATCACATTATTAAGAGCAGTTGATACCATTTAAGATCAAAATGAAAAAAACTATATAATAAATTATGATAAAGCAGACAAAGGGTAAAAATTCAATTACATTTCAGATTAAGTATCATTAAATTGAACCACAGTCTTGGTGGTACTTTCCTACATCAAATGATTATCTCATTCTATCCCCAGTGACATTATCCTTGACTCGGTTTTGCCATCCCCTTTTTCTATATCCCACCAATTGAAGTCATTTTTGTACTCTATCACCTACCTCTTTGTGTCAAATGCTCCAAATATTTGAGTTTTTGCTAGCTAATCATCATCTTGAGGGATCAGTCAGTCTATCTCAGGGGTGGGCAATTGTGGCTCTTTTATGACTTGTGGACTCCAAATCCCAGAATCCCTAGGCAGGGAAATCTAAATAAAGTGGAGAAAACATGGTGAGGTCTAAGTGTAAGGAAACCTTTTCAAATGTTTCCTCCATTTTATTTAGGTTGCCTTGCCCAAGGATTCTGGGATTTGAAGTCCACAAGTCATAAAAGGGCCACAATTGCCCACCCCTGGTCTATCTCATCAAGAACACACTGACTCTTTGTGTGGTTCATAGTATTCTTGATGTCTCTCAAACTGTGATGTTCTTTCTTTTTATAAATTTATTTATTGTGGGTTTTTTCAAATTTAACTCTCAATTTTTACAGTGTTTTGACATCGATGACAATATTCATATATTTACATTTCAATTACATTTCTTTATCTCTTAAAATAACAATTCAATTAATCTCTAAATTTATTTTCTAACCAATTATACCATCTATCCCACACCAGATAATACTCCAGTTCTTTTCTGTCTTTTAAATCCAAGATTAACCTGTCAATTTCTGCACAATCAGCACCTTTTTAATCACTAATTCGTCAGACGGTGTACTATTTTGTTTCCAGTTTTGTATGAATGCCAATCTGGCTGCAGTCAATACATGTAGTATAAGATATAATGTCTCTTTACTGTAGTTCCCTCATTTTATTCCTAATAGAATAAAAGAATTCAGGTTTGAACTAGATTTGTTAATTTATTATTTCCTCCAACCATTTCTTTATTTTAAGCCAATATTTCTGGCTTCTTTACATGACCACCACATATGGAAAAATGTGTATGATGTTCTTTCTTAATGTCCTTTTTCCTTTCAGCTTTCTGCTGACTCCTGCTAGAATGAGAATAGAAAGGGTATTGTTTCGTATTGAAGACAAATCTAGTTCCAATTTCCTACCAAAGATGCTGCAATTGGCACACCTTGTCTTCTTTAACTGAGCATTGTTGGTTATCATTTGCTCTTTAGGATGATTTTAGGTTTCCCTCCATTATTGAGCTCATGTTGAGCTCATTTTAGCCCCTAGAACACCTTTTCCATTCTAATTGCTTTCCAAAACACTTTGCATGATGGTAGGACTACAGCATGGAGACTTTCCTGAGCTCTGTTCTTCCTTTTCTAATATCTTGAAGCTATAACATCATCCTACATCAGGTGAAACTTCAGGCCCTACTCTGTCAAACTGTATCTCCAGATCTGGCAGTGACAGTTCTATTTCATAGGATCTGTTTCTATCTTACATCTGATACAGCCTTGTGCTGCCTTTTTTGGCTAGATAAAGAAGATCAGTTTATAAGTAAATGAATGTTGTTTTCTTCTCCATCCAATAGACAGAGTTATCAATCCAAAGCACTTTTTAAACTACAGTTAAATGTTGCAGACCAGCAGTTCCAGAAAGGAAGCAAAGAGCTGTATTCCTTATTGGAAAGCAGATGGATGAAAACATAACAACAACAACAACAATAACA
>JAEANM010013092.1:0-14545 GCA_017656035.1 Myanophis thanlyinensis | reverse complement strand
GATACGAACCTCCCACTAGCACGACTAGATGCAGACTGAGCGGCGGACGCACAGACCAAAGATGGCCATGCTAGCTCATCCCCTTCTTGCTACAGACGAAAACGTAATCTATTATGTGAATAGCCCTCGTATGAGCCAGCAGTGTGCTGCAGCTGCCAAAAAAGCCAACACAGTTATAGGCTGCATAAATAGAGGGATAGAATCAAGATCATGTGAAGTGTTAATATCATTTTATAATGCCTTTGTAAGGCCACACTTGGAATACTGGATCCAGTTTTGGTCACCACAATATAAAAAAAAGATGTTGAGATGCTAAAAAAAGTGCAGAGAAGAGCAACAAAGATGATTAGGGGACTGAAGGCTAAAACCTATAAAGAACAGTTGCTGGAACTGGGTATGTCTAGTTTGATGAAAAGAAGGACTAGGGGTGTCATGATAGCAGTGTTCCAATATCTCGGGGCTGCCACAAAGAAGAGGGAGTCAAGCTATTCTCCAAAGCACCTGGGAGTAGGACAAGAAGCAATGGGTGGAAACTAATCAAGAAGAAAATCAACCTAGAACTAAGGAGAGATTTCTTGACAGAACAATTAATCAGTGGAACAACTTGCTTCCAGAAATTGTGAATGCTCCAACACTGGACGTTTTAAAGAAAAGATTGGATAACCATTTATCTAAAGTCATATAGAATTTCCTGCCTAAGCAGGGGGTTGGACTAGAAAATCTCCAGGGTCCATTCCAATTCTATTCTATTCTATTCTATTCTATTCTGCTGCAATGACCATAAGTGTGAGAAATTGTCATAAGTCACTTTTTTCAGTGCCATTGTAACTTTGAACAGTCACTAAATCAACTGTTCTAAGTTGAGGACTAGCTGTAGTTCAGGTCTCTCTGTACATAATGTCACATTCATCTGTGGTGCCAAAATCATCTGTTGGGCTTTCCCCTCCCCCCCCTTTTGTCACGACAACAAATTTTAGCAGTATTTTTCTTCCTTTTTTATTTTGGTAGTAAAACCAGCTTCACTTAAATGAAGACACAAGGGGCAATGCAAAAGGAAAAGGCTTGTGTCTCTTTAAAATCAATATCTAGCATGTTTTTTCCTAGGCATTCCAAAAACTGGAATGATCAAAACAGCACATTTCCAGCATAGCTTCTGCAGAGTTCTTGAAAGTCTAAAAGCCACCTCCCTCTTCTGCAGTGCTTTCCACCTTGCTTTCATGCAGATTTCCTAAGGGGAGATGGAACCCTCTGGTGAACTGTTGCTAGGAATTAATCATTGCTAAAAGCTTTGTGAACCAAAAGTCCGTTTGTCCTACCGGCAGAGGAGAAAAGACAAAAATCTCCCACACAATAAACTTATAAATAAAAGCAAGGACTACTGCTTTGTGTTCTCATTGGAATCATCTCTTTGGAATAGTGAAGAAGTATGTTAAAAGAAGTCTTTGGGAAAGAGTTTATTCCATTCTGAATTAGTAATTCAAAATGGAATAAACTCTATCCCAAAGAGCTTAACTAACTGCTAAACTTCTTTTAGCGTACTTCTTCACTTCCTGTTTTGCTTTACAAATGGTCCTAAAAGCAGACATGCCAAAATAACTTGAGAAGGCATGTTCTCATGAGAATTTTTAGCTCAATTTTTATTACTCATAACAAGTCAAGGAGATCAGATTAGCCCTGACAAGCTGAAGAATATCAGGTTGACCAGCAAATACACTGGTCCCGTTGAGATTCCTAATCATGAAAGGACGTGGTCCATACCTCTATGCCAGAACATGCCCTTTTGATGTAAAAGGTCCTAAGTTCAATCCTCATTATCCTCCAATTCAAAGTGGAAAGATGAGACCCTGGAGAACTTCTGCCAGCCACGATAGATTGGGCAGGACAGACAAAATGCCAGAATTTATATTAATACAGTTTTCTCTGTGGAATTAAGAATGGGTGACAATGATGTTGATTATAATATTGACATTCTCCAATACATTTAAATTCTCTAACAAATAAAGTAGGGTGTAAGATGTTCTACATTTGAGATCTGGAAGTTTAAAATATATGCAGTGGACTACAGGAAGAGTTAACATATTCCCGATGCCAATATTGTTATATTAAATTCCAAAACAATGCAAAGAAATCAAATTGAATCCACGAAATAGTATTAAGTTTCCAAGCAGAATTTGCAGTCCTTGTTTACTAATATCTACTTGGGAATACTTCAACATTGAAGAAGGTTTCTTTGATATTGTAAAAAAAAAAAAAAAAACCAGAGTTAGAAATCCTAATAGATTTTCTATAAATACAGTAGCCTAGAGATTTCTCAGTAGTATAGTGAACATTATTTTTCTTATTCACTGTTTTTTATAACGTAACACAACGGCTGATATATTGTGGCATGGTAATTACAAGAAATCATCTGAGAGCTCTTGCACAAGAATTCATAAAACCACACAAATGCATTTTCTCTCTGCTTATGTTCTTTGGATTAAATCCATAGTTATTTTTGCTACAATCAGAAAATCCTTAGCAAGTTCCAAGTTACATTCATAGAACACTTCAAATATCCCTCTAAGTCATAGCATGTGATCAACTAGATATTTATATCAGTCGTTTCTTCACCATTTCTCAGAACCAGTTTCCAAAATGACTTATTCTGGAGAAGGTTCTGATTGTGGAGTAATAATTTTCCTTTATAGAAATTAAGAATCCAGTTGCATTGGGAGCATATTGCAATTCTATATAGCAATCCTATAAATGTTCAGACCAACTTTTATATATACAGCCAAGAACTGCTGTATCTAGCAATAATGGACTGGAATGTCAAAGTGTGTCAGCTCTTTGGCATAACAGCTTCCACAGCAGATTATATTCCTTCCTCTTTATGCTTTTCTGTACATCCACATAACTTTTTCTCTGAAGATTTGGAAGATCCTCCAAAGCGAAGATTGAGAGGAATATGAGCACATGAGAAAATATCAAGCTGATGGAAGTTCTTACTATGTCATTTTCTATAGACCTATATTGAATTAAGTTATGCTGAGGTCAGTAAGAAGTATACAGCCCTTGACTCCACAAGTGTAAGATAAAAGGTAAGAATCAACAGAAACAAGGATTTGATTCTCATTCCATGTGACATATAATCCAACAGTCTAATATAGGTCGTCCTCAATTTATGACTGAAAATTCCAGTGGACCTATTTGCGGGGGGAGGGGGAGACTTACAGTCCAGAGTCAAAGTTCTGACAGTCAAACAGCTCTCACAGTCATGTGACCACACGTTGGGTCCTTGGCATTTCTTGTATGTAATTCCCCCCCCCCTAAACTGTAATTTGGTACACAATTTTTTTCTACAATACACAATTGTATATATACAATACAATACAATATGAAGGACTGAAACTATGTTATTTTTCTAGTGTAAAAATGGTCATGTGACAAATCTACCATCCATTTTTAGAGATCTCTAGGAAAAAGTCCTCTGCAATTCACTCTTTATTAAAGGTAATCCTCAACTTAACAGAAGTTTGTTTAGTGATCATTTGAAGTTATAACAGCACTGAAAAAGTAACCTATGACCATTTTTCACACTTATGCAGCATCCCCATGGTCACATGATCAAAATCAACACATTTGGCAACTCTACACATATTTCCTGGGGTCATATTGATCATCTTTTGTGACCTTCTAACAAGCAAAGTAACTCAGAAAACTAGAATCACTTAACAACTGTGTTACTACCTTAACAACTGTAATGATTCACTTAACAATTGTGGCAAGAAAGGTCGTAAAATGAGGCAAAACTCACTCAACAACTGTCTAACTTAGCAACAGGAAGTTTGAGCTCAATTGTGGTCAAAAGAGGAACATTATTTATATTTGGTTTATGAAATTTATAGTTTCATAAAGTTTCAGCTATAATCATAACGGAATGAAAACAGCACAAAGAGTGAAATACCTACTATAATGGTGCTGCAAATGGTAGTTGGATTTTTGTTTATTGTTGTCTTTTGGAGTTTTATTTTGTTTTTTGTATTCCACCATTGAATAAAAAATAGCTGAGTTGCAATTATTCTATTAGCAGGTTCGTCTAAGCTTAGTGACCTCTGTCTCCCTCATGGGGTTGGTGTCCTTTGGCTACAATTCATACTGAGAGAATAGCTTCATTAGATATAGTACATGACATAAATGTCCAGCAGATATTTTGTCCAAATTGCTGCTGAATTATAATTTTTAATGAATCAAAAGAGATTATTTCACAGGAGAGCATGTTAAATACTTGAACTGGAAGGGATGGTAAAGGCATAAACAAAGAAGAACATGTTGGTTTCAGGACCTCAGAAATTTAGGACTGATAAAAGGAAGTGTTTCTTTACACCATGAGTAATTAAACTGCATAATTCACTTCCACCTGATATGGCGATAGCCTCCAATTTAGATAGTTTTCAAAGGCGGACAGGGCAAATGTTTGGGGGATTGGGTTGTCAATAGCTATAAGTCTTGATTGCTGTAAACTATCTCCAGAGTCAAAGGCAGCCTGTCCTAAATACCAGTTGCTAGGGAGCAATAGTCGAAAAAAGCCCTCATATCCTACTTTCCCAGTTTCCCAGATGCCTCTATTGGCCACAGCATAATACAGAAGGCTGGGCCAGATGGGTTTTGGCCTGACCCTTCAGGTTTTATGTTCTTAAATTCCACGGACCCAACTCAGCCGGAGAAGAAGGCAAAAGTTCAGCATCAGGAGAAACAATAAAGCAAAGAATTTGTGACACACGCAGCAAATTAAACAAATCACTTGATAAGCAGCTTTTTACATAGATTTAGAAAGAAGATATTTCAGCCTTTCTCAGCTGAAAGTCTATCTGAGGATGATAGACTTTGCAGTCCATTGTTGTGGAAGGGATCAGATTGGCTGCCACAATATAAAAAACCATATCAACTAGAATTTTAATATTGCCATGCCTTTTGCTTGCTCTGTTTTCTTAGTATGGAAGAATTCTACTAGTTACAGAAAGTCTACAGACCATGTTCCAACTGTAACTGGATAGCAGGAGAAATCTGTTTTTAAAATCTGTCTTCATTTGCCTGTTACTGATGTGACCAGGGTGAATGGTTTTTTTCTAAGTATAAACCAACAGATTCTACTCAGCAATTGGCATTTTTTCTGTACAGTGAGAAATTTCACTATGTGCTCTTTTGACGATGCCTCCTGGACAAGGGAAGATCTATTATAATTACTCAAAGCAGTTAGTTGGGGTTCGGATTAAACACTTCTTGTAAAGCTGGAATTATTTCTAAAGTGACAGAAAACAATATTTCTATAACTATTATATTCTGAGTATAGTACCCTTCAATATTTTTTTCAGGAATTCTTTGGGTTTTTTTTAAATTAGACTTTAGTTTTATTTGCCTTTGGGGGGTTTTTTCTATAAAAATCAGCATCTTAGGGTGACCTTTTTTCAAAGGGCAGTTTTTTCACTCCATCTCTCCTCTAAAGATAGTGACATTAGTTTTGTAAATTAATAAACAGGCGGGCATCTGAGGACTGCATGAAGCCTCCATCACCCTTCATTGTGCTTTCTCTTCTGACCCCACTTTCCAGTGCAGGGCCCTCATCTTGACAACAATGCCCTGAAAGCCTGTGTGGCACTTTGGGATCACACTTGAAAAGGTCTTTGGCTGAGGCTGGCTTTCAAGCTGGGGGGACAATTGGCAAGAGGCCTGTGGCTATTCATGCAGAACCGGCAGTGAAAAATGCCTGAAGTCAGTTTCAGGGGTGGGCAATGCCCCCCAAAAAGAAAGCCCACATAACACGAATGGCTGCTGCTAGGCGACTCAACTCAAAGGCATGTCACTAGCAGGCCTCCATGCGCCAACATCAATGGGCTCATCCTTTCCCTATTAGGGGCCTAAACTGATGGAGAAACATGAGAAGGGACTAAGAGCAGGAAAAGGAAATAATGCAAGGGTACATTGTGGTCAAGGCAGATATTGTGGCATCAGACAAACTGGTAGGCTGAAATAAAGTCACTGGCATCTGGGACTTGCTTTTTCCATGCATGACTGGTGCCTATCGTTGAAGAACAAGAAGAAGAAGAGGACGAGGAAGAGGCAGAAGAACAGAGTAATAAAGATATTCAGCAAATTTCTGTGTGCATCTCTGGTAAGCACTAGAGGGGTGGGCCGTTACTATATCTAACACGTATCACAGTAGCTTGTGACTGAATTCATTTATTCTGAGCCAGTGTGATTCAAAATTGGAGAAACAAAGTTGTTGTTGTCGCTGCTGTTATTTCTTTAGTTGCTGTTGCTTCCTTGACCCTCCTTGGCCCCACAGGTAAATGCCAAATTCTGTTGAGTTCAAAGTGAAATATTTAAGGCCTGGCAGAGCTGCCAACTTATTCTGTTGCTCCCTTAACCCTGCAAATATTTTTGGCACATGACACAAAAAAAATCTCACAAACACCTTTTCCCATCATTGGCTCTGAAAATAAAGCTTATCAGAACAATAAATAATTATTTGCTATCATTTTGGAGTTCAAAATTTGCAGTTTAAGACAACTGCCTCATTTTTACCTAGTGATAGCTCTATTCTTGAAAATTAGCATGCCTGTTTTTATACAGTACAAAAATGTACAAAATTAGATTAATTGATAGGCATCAAGGCAGCCTTTGATTATGGAACACCCTCTTAATTCTTCTGTTTCTAGAAGGGAAAGGAGTCATTTTTTTTTAATTTTAAAAACAGTTTTTCTTCTGCATATTTAGAAATGTGTAATTTTTAATAACAGCAAAGGAAAAAAAAAGAGAGAGAGAGATCAGCCACACCTGAATAGCTAAGGAATCGATTGACAGAATGCAGTGGTATATTATCTCTAAACAGAAAGTGTGTGGATGTGCCATAATAGGAGTCATTTTTGTTCAGCAAATGTTATCATATCCAAGCAATTATTAGCTGGCTTTACATTTTCATTTGGAACATTTTTGGATTGTTCCATTCTGTCCCTTGTCATGACACAGAGTTTTTAATACCTTATTTACGTATATATATCCTCAATGGTTTTATGGATAAAAAGTGAGTGATCTATATTTTGTCAGTTAACTGATTCATTCATCTATATAAATAGTAGCATGTAATCTACTTGGCAGGTGGTTCAAAATGCTGTGTTGGGGGAGTGAGGGGGTGGGAGTGTGTGGATTCCTCCTCAACCAAGAAAGTAGACCATAATAAGAGCTGAGCACCGCTGCCGATATCCAAGGTGAAAAGAACCAGCCTCAGCTCTGATTGTGATGGCCTCCATTGAATAGGAGTTCTGACTTCTCTGCTTTGCTTCCCATGAGTAAAAAAAAAAAAAGGGGGGGGGGGGACAAGCAGCAGGAACAGTGGCAGTCTGCATCAGTCTGGCAGGAAATTTTTGCTGATTTTTGGATCACTAGAATTGCCTAGATGTGGATAAAATTATGCTGTTCAAACCTTATTTTATCAGGATGGGTTGGTATCATCTATATTGAAAAATGTATTGACAAATGCTATCAATGAGTAGCATGCCATAAGAATAATCAGTTGGTAAATTGTCATCCATTCTCAGCATCTTTATCTTATGGACACACAAGTTATGGACACACAAGGAAGCCCTTTTTTCTTAATGAGGCAGGTTGCCTTAGTTGCAGTGAATCAAAGGGGATTAAAATATCACCAGAAGAATAATGATGATTCTCTCCAGATCTATCCCTGAGAGACATCTCGTCTAACCCACCAAGAAGACATCCATTTGGGAAAATCTGACCTAACAGAAGTCACCCAAATAACAGTACAACATTAACATTTCCTTCAGAAGAAAACTCATTACACTGACACTTTCTACAGAACAAGAAGACATGATGTTCCTTGTACTTATAGGAAGCAGAAGTGACAGAAATATATTCAAAACCAATAGTTAATGAGCACTATAACCATCCCTCATGTATTTACCAGCTATTGTAGAATTTAGTACATCATTCCATAGAAGCTTAAACAACCCACCATCCAAATCATAATGCCTACGCATATTAAATATCTACTTTGGCATGATTGTTGTTTTCAACAGAGGTATTCTTTGGTTTAGGATGAATAAACTATTTCTAAATTGCTTTAAAGGCTATTGTCCTTTAAAGTAATTTCACAAAGTGATTTGTTTTCAGTAAGATTGTTTATTATATGCAGGTTTGAAAGCTATGAAAATTTATCCAACACTTCCTTCCAAACTGTCTGCTTCCTTAATCTCTAGAACAGTCAAGAGACAAATATATTATTTTACTTCTCTGCAATAGGTTCTTACAAAGCTTTGCTTAAATATACAAAAGCATGATTATAAGGGTATTTACCACCTCAGTTATGCCTGTGGGAGTGTGTGAAGGACACAAGATGGGCTTATGATCAAAGAGCAATTTTCTAGCCACAGAGGAAGCATTTTACTAATCATATCAGGAGCAACTGAAATGAATGAAAATCAGGTGAATCAGAACCATTTTATACAAGAAAGCCTCTTCATTATATTTGTAGGTGTCTGTTTAAGTTTTCTGGTGTTTTTTTTTAAAAAAATGCAAGCCATATTGTTAGTTGAAGCTATTATCTCTGAATCCAACAAGTTGATATAGGAGACACAAGTTGTGCAGCAAAGTCCTATACTTTTGTCTCTAGCTTTTACTGGCATTTCCCAGAATCTTCCAGCTGAAATATCCTTTGGCTGTAGGTAGAACTGGCTTGCCTTTGTAATATGGTGTCTCCTAATTCAATGTACCTTTCTACATGGGCTCATCTTGATATGAAGACCAAGTAATAGAAGTAGCTTTGTTCAGAATAAATACAGTCATTAGGAAGTCATAAGCTACTCTCCGTGGAAATAGAATAGAATAGAATAGAATAGAATAGAATAGAATAGCTTTATTGGCCAAGTGTGATTGGGCACACAAGGAATTTGTCTTTGGTTCATATGCTCTCAGTTTACAGCTTATATTAATCAAGATAAGGTAAGGGTAAGTAAGGGTTCTAGTCAATAGTGGTTTCTACCCCACTCGCCAATATATTACACAGGAATTAATATGAAGGTTTCATAACTGCATGATAGCTCTCACTTTATTTTGGTTTTTGGCCTGTCTTCATGCAATTTTGTAAAACCTTATCAGACTTATCTTTAGAATCTGGATACTTTTTTTAAAGAAAAAACCTATCCATTAAATGTTATATTTTCTCCTTTTCGCTTTATTTTCAATAAATGTTAAGTTTGCTTCTTTATCCTTCCCTCTCAATTAAAATGGCAGCTTTTTTTGTCCATAGGATAAACAGATTGTTATATATTATTGAAACAGTTTATTACATAACATACCCATTTACTATCCTATGAAGGATTGGAAATATCTAATACAAGTAGTACTTCTAGTAGCCCCTCCCCCCTCAAAAAAATAGATAGAGAATAGGAAGGAAAGGCATGATCAAATATTTTAAGAATCTATTTATCCAGATAAATATAACATTGTTACACAGGAGTAAATGTCACTCAAAGAAGGACTTCTCAGTAAGCATGCATTAGGATGATACTGTTACATCACACTAAAATAAATGGTTCACAGATGTTGTGTACAAAAATAGCCACCCCAGCTTAAAATTCATTCAGCAAGTCAAATATTCCAGAAGTAGGAATCAGGAACTCTACTCCTTCCTCCTTGCAACACTGACCAGATGACTTCCTTTCTTGCACAACAAAAATTTTATAAAGAAAAGGGGAGATTAAGTGACTCGGTATAATATAGATCTAATAACCCATCTAGGAGCAGTATATGTTCCTAACTTAGTTAAGAAAGTACAGGATGATTCAACTATTATTAAATGTGTAAATCTGAGTATTATTCTTCAGTAATAATAATTCTGATCCTGCAAAGATATGATGACTAGTTTAAAGAATATACTGTTGTAGTTTATTTATTTATCCATTTATATGCCCCCTCCATCTCAGTGAATGACTTGGTGGCAAACAGAATTAAAATAAAATAAAACCAATAACAAACATCATAAAGATTAAAATAAAGGTAGCCACAAAACAGCAATCCAAGCCACTCACACAGTCAAGAAGTAGGTCCTGCACACAACGGCTCTAGGCCTGGGCACAGGATCAATTGCATTATCCTTGAAATAAATGGAAATTCCCAATTTATTAGCTTAAAATAAAAAGTCTGCAATTGCAAGTCTCATGTAACTTGCTGTGTCTAGGCATTACAAACACACATAAAATAGCAGTGGATGTCATTAGTTCCCTTACCTTTCCACCAGTTATCCTGTTCCCTAGAATTGAAGCAAGATCAGGACATTATAAGAGAAATGAAAATGTACACCACAAGATAAGAAACCATTAGTCAGAACTTGTGTTCTGTTTAAAAATCCACAAGCAGGGACCAATTCTCATTTGGAAAACAAATATTGACACGGCCGTTGCACTCCAGATCCCACATTTCAAAAGGCTTTCCTGAAATCTAAAGGGAAACTGTGTAATAGTTTGTGTTGTTCTGGCTAGTGATGGGAGGAAGAAATGCCCACAAAAGCACTATTCAGCCTCATGTGTGGAGGCTTCCTCACTGCACACTGTGCTGCCTGTGTGGACATCAGGGGGTGAGCTAAGCCGGTGTACATGGCACAGAGAAGCAACTTAAAACAGCTTCACTCTTGGCTCAGGCATTTATTTAGGATTTGAATGTTATGACTGAACTGTGCCAAAGTGTAATGATGGTCACATGGTAGAGAAAGTGACAAGCTGGATCCAATTTTTCATCCATTAGTTCATCCCCTCATTTATTCACTCAATTTGTGATGCCAAATTGGCTTTGAAGATCTTGACTCCAGTACTGGAACAACCTACTCTGAAGATATTCCTTGGCTGGAAAAAGCTCCACATTGGTGCCTCCAAATGTAAGATGGAGACAATCTGATTTCTTCCATCCAGATGTTTCCTCAGAAGCTCCACCACAAAAACAAAAGTCCCTCGAAATGCTTAACTCTGATAAGCCTCTAGACAATCTTGGCTGCCTCTCAATAAACTATTCCTTTTAGGTTTGTCATATGGATAGGTTTGTCATACCTTGACTTACAACAGATCACTTAATGACTGTTCAAATTAACAATGGCACTGAAAAAAGTGACTTATGACCATTGCAGCATGTCCATGGTCAAGTGACTTATATTTGGATGCTTGAAAACTGATTCACATTTATGACGGTTGTAGTGTCATGGGGTGATGTGATCCTCTTTTGACAAGCTGACAAGTGAAGTCAATGAGGAAGCCAGATTCACTTAACAATCTTGTTACTAAATTAACAGCTGCAATGATTTACTTAACAATTGTGGCAGGAAAGATCACAAAATGCATCAAAACTCACTTAACAACTGTCTCATTGAGCAACAGAAATGTTTGGCTCAGTTATGGTTGTAAATCAAGGACTACTGAATAGAACACAGTGAGTATGATTCTTTCTTTGTCTGTTACAGAAATAATTGACATAAAGACCAACTAAGGACTAACTAAGAACTAACTTATTGTATTTAGCTAGAACCATCATTTGTTTTCCAAAACACTCAGGAAAAAATGTATACTTTTATTGATTAACAAATATTACTTGAGTCAGAAATATATTTTTCCCCAATTTGTTTTGTTATAAGAACTAGGTCCAGTGATTTTATAAGAGTTCCCACATCTACTTACAGGTAGTGCAAGGTAATCAAGCAATAATACAAGATCACAGGCATGATTACTCAATTGATCATAATAACTGAATGCACTACAGAGTACATCTCTAAAAACATATTAAACACAAGCTATTAAAAAGGAATAAAGCCCACCATTTCATGTTTTGTCTCTGAAAAGTATCTGAGTCTGATATAATGCTAGTCTGGATGGACTTAGATATGAGCCACCAAAAAGTGTCTATTTTATTGGTCCATATTTAGGTATGCTTAAAACAAGCCATTAACATCATTGGGTCTGTAGAAAGTAACCACATTTATCCACATAAATGTCTGCTGGTTCCCCTCTAAGCAATAGCTATGCATTTCCCAATCCTCTTCAGTCCTCCATTTAAGCCAGCCAGTGAGGGAATAGTATCCCTCATCCTCGTTTTCTCTCCTCACAATTTCTTGATACGATGAGGAAAAAATATTGAATTGTCCTCTCTCCCCCGCATCCCCCCCCCCTTTTTAAAGGAATCACTGTACAGAGGAAGGGACAAATCTGTTCCTTGAAGAATTGTGGAAAATGGTGGGAAAGAAGGAGGAGGGAGCCACAGGATCTGGGAGGTAAGACAAAGTGAGAATTCTTGCCAATGGACAAATGGCCACCTCAAAATTCCAAAGGAAACTTTGCAAAACTGTCTTCACAGCATCTCTTATGGAGCAGGAGCCAAGCCATAATTAATTGGCTCAGCTTCCAAAGGCCAACACAAACTCCAGGATGATAGGAATGGGGATACAAGAGTAAGAGAAGTCCTGACCTAGATTGGTGTTGGGTGGCCCTGTATAAGGAAGAGGTCCAAATGTGAATTCAACCCATGGCCTTTATGCTGAACTATACAGCTCCATTATACTAAATGTTCTCAGTGGTATTTAGTGCAAAGATTTTTTTTCATTTTGTAGACACTGTAGCCCTAATGCACTCTTTTTTAGACTTGAAACAACTTTCCTATAGTCGTTGATTTAAACTTGCTCCCACTCACTACCAAGTGTGGTCTTAGCACACACTATGGAATGACTTTAATCAAAGCTACTCTAGGAATTCTGGAATATTGTTGGTAATATTTTGCCAAAATTTTACTCCCTCAACTTCCTTTGGTTGGATACCAGACAAGAGTGGGAGGGTGAGTTAAATTTTATGCAAAAAAAAAAAAAAAAGCCTCTAAATTGCTTCAGAAGAAAATGATTTCTGCAATATTAAGGATTTGTATCCAGCAATGTTGGCATAGAATAGAATTCAGTCAAATAAACTGAGAAAAAACAGAAGAATCTTGCCACAATTATCTACATTTTATAAAGCAGGATTTGTGGGATAAGTTGAATGCATCTGAATTAAGCTGATAGGTGGAGTTTTTCTAATTTCTTAACAATAAAAGTTCTTACAATGGTGCATCTTGTTCATTTGGCTGTGAAATAATTTACAACAAACTAATTCTTACAGAGACATTAGTTTATTTGTTTATTAAATGCATACAGAGGTCATCTCATTACTCACTTCTCTGGGTAGTTTACTAAGTTAAAAACCCAAAAAGCAATTAAAATTAACCAAAATAATCATAAAAATGATTAAAAATATTAAAAACAATAAAACTATTAAAATCATAAAAATCATAATCCTCAGCAGAGTGCTACTCATTTTGTAGTACAATCACTTAGCAGGATTCCCAATCATGTCACCAGATCTTCAGGCCAGATGACAAAGCCAGGTCTTCAAATCTTTCAGAAGGCCAATAAGATTTAGGCCAATATCACCTCAGAGAGATAATGTTCCAAAGGGTGGGCACTGCAGCATAAAAATCTGTCTTTCTGGGTTCTATCAGATGGTATTTATTTGTAAAGATGACCTGCAATCTGCCCTTTCTGTTAGATTTGATTTATTTTACTTATTTAGTGCATGGCAATATTACATTAGCCAGGAAACCACAATGCTAATACGTAGTAGTAATTTGGCTGCCTAAGACCTTTTGGTTTATGTTTGTGCACTTTCCAAGGTGTGCCACACCTAGCTCCACACCTGAAAGAAAGATGAGAGGCATCCTGCAGTGTCATCCAGGGCCCTCTTCCTCCAGCAAAGCCACCTCGTAAATGGGAAAGTTCAGTGCCGGCAAGTTTCTGACCATCTACATGTGGCTCTGGCTTGTCTTCCCTCCAAAGTGGTACCTATTTATCTACTTCCACATAACATGCTTTCAGCAGAAACTGAGGTGAGTGAAGGTAGCACACCTTGCCATACAGTACAAGGATTCGAACTCTTGAGCAAAAACCATCTCCAGCATCATTAAGCCACTGAGCCACAGGCTGAGGTCAGGCAGTCCCTTCAGTACAATGCCATGTAGGACTTTATAGAACATCATAGGTAATTGTGTAATCCAACTGAATTACAACTTCACTGGTCCAAGTTAGAAAGACTTTGATTAATATAATGTACCAATCTAAAGTAGCAACCTTAAAAAATAGACTTTTTAATGCTCGTTTTTAGATATTTGTAGAATACAATTGAAGGGACTTTTATACAGTTGTAAAAAAAATTGTAAAAAAAAATTAAGGTAATTTCGTAATACAAATTCCTAAAACTATTTAGCAATACCAGTGGTGGAATTCAATTTTTTTTACTATCAGTGTGGCTATGGGTGTGGCTTAGTGGATGTGGCTATAGGGGTCATGTGACTGGGTGGGCAGTTTCTGTAAGCAGGACAATAAAAATTAGGCTAGAAACAACACCAGAATGTTTTTTTCCTGCCTTCCTTACAGGATTAACCCTGTACAGTGGAAAAAAACAAAAGGAGATTTCTTCTAACAACCGGT
>JAEANM010013091.1:0-14545 GCA_017656035.1 Myanophis thanlyinensis | reverse complement strand
TATTCTAGTCTAGTCTAGTCTAGTCTAGTCTAGTCTAGTCTAGTCTAGTCTAGTCTAGTCTAGTCTAGTCTAGAGGTTTTTTTCCCTACATTTGCCTTCACACTGAAGCTTAATGGGAATAATTTAGTGCAGGGCTGTCAAACTCAAGACCCCGGAGCTGGATTTGGCCTGTGGAGTGCTGAGATCTGGCCTGTGGGGTTGCCCTGGAAACAGTGAAGAACCAGACTGTCGTGTCTCTGCAGTGACAACAGAGCTCATGAGGGCTGCCAGCCAGAGGGTTTCAGAAGGCCATTGCAGGTGAAAATGGAGCTTGGGAGCCCGTTTTCACTGGCAGAGTGTTTGGTTCACCATTGATGCCTCTGACATGAGTGACGTTGAGCTGGCCATGCCCATTATGCCCATGCCCATCCCTCTCCCCCAAGGTCAAACACAACCCTGATGCAGCCCTCAAAGAAATTGAGTTTGACACCCTGATTTAGTTCTTCTCCTCTTGCAAGACTAACTATACTGAACAATGTCAGAGCAATTTCTGCATCATACTCTTAGTATTTGGAATGGAACCAATAGGTATGACAAAATGTATCACCTTTCTAATTATTGCAATAGAAGAGGTGGACATTCAGCACTCAAGGAGTATTTATTTTTGCTGTGTTCTTTTGAAATTAATATTTTAGGAAATAACTGCAATTTACAAGTCATATTAACAATTTCTACCTTTATAGGATAATACTAAAGTATACAAACTATTTGTGTCATTAGTACTAATGTTTTATGAAGATTTTTAATGTATGGGCAGACATATATTACTTTATGAAAGACTAGTTTTATAGATTTTGTATAGAAACACAAGGTGCAGGTGGGTCTCTGCAATAGGTCTCTGCAATCTCTTATATATTCTATAATTCTCACAGATCAACCTTGAACATATACTGTAGAAGTTCAGATGAGATCAAGGTTGGAAAAGACTGCGTAGAGCTAAGTTGTCCTTCACTTGGCCAAGATCCCCATAGAATAACAGTCTACTCATACTATACTGACTGCCCTTGAAGTACCCAGACATTCTATGTGGCAGAACTAAGTAAGAATCTGTACTTCATGCTAGAATTAAAATATTGAATAAAGCCTAATTCACCTGGTCAGTATGAGGGGACAGTTCCATCTTATAACATAGAAGTTAAAATCTCGTCCTTTTTTTTCTGAACAAAATTGGTGATAAGATGATGACATAATTGACATTCCCACTCTAGAAAAGTCTAATTCTCAAAATACTTCCACATATAATTGGTGCCTGGACGAAGCCATCAGGTAGTTTGGTTTTGCTTTGTGGCTTGTGTGACTCAACAATTGTGTTCATAAAACATACTCAGGTAATGGCTGTTTATAGAATAAACTAGGTTTTTAAAAAAGGTATTTAGCACTGTATGGTGTCAGAAAGCATATAGAGGAAACATATTTTATATGCATAGAATAACAGTTTATATATGTTTATATATTTATTTCATTTTTATTATTTTAATCAGAATGTTATAACCTACTAGGGGATTTTACAGGGAATTTGGTGGCTCAGTGGTTAAGACACTGAGCTTGTCAATCAGAAAGAGTGGCATTTTGGCAGTTCAAATCCCTAGCGCCACATAACAGAGTGAGCTCCCATTACTTGCTCCAGCTTCTGCCAACTTAGCAGTTCGAAAGCAAGTAAAAAAGCAAGTAGAAAAATAGGGACCACTTGGTGAGAAGGTAACAGCGCTTCATGCGCCTTTGGCATTTAGTCATGCTGGCCACATGACCAGGGAATCATCATCAGACAGCACTGGCTCTTCAGCTTAGAAATGAAGATGAGCACTGCCCCCTAGAGTCAGGAACGATTAGCATGTATGTGCTAATCTACTAGACTTTGGTAGAATATGAATAGCAAATAAGTACAGTAATAATGAGTTTATACATAAATACATTTATTCTTTCACATATAGGTTCCCAAAATATTCTCTTTAATATTCTTTTCCTAAAATATTCTCTTTAATATTCTTTTAAAGAAGCCACATTTATTCTCACAGCCTATGGAAAGATTTCCCTCCCCCATTTCAATGGGTAAAACATAAGTCAACAGCAGAGGAAAAACCTATTCAGAAATCAATGTACATATCACTACACATTAATTTTCTTGCAGCGCTGTTGTTTTGTTTTAATTAAACCAGTTTGTGAATGACATCCTTCATTGTTGTAAGGAAACAATGGTCTCGTACAAACAGCTCACGTCCCTTCTTAACCAACTCTTTCCCATTAGGAAAGGCAAAGGGCATATTTGATTTCACAATCTACTAAAATGTAAAACAAAAAAGCTATGATTGCAACTCTTCGCAAACAATGTAGGCAATAAATACAGTAAATTACTGTTGTGTGTAAGACAATACACTAATGTTAACTGAAGCAACAGAATTTGAATACACACTCCCTGTGGGAATATTTCTCTCACACTCTCTCCTCTCCTCCCCTCCCTCACTTTTTTTCTAAGAAGGAAGTTGAGCTTGGTCATAAATAAATCAGTGTGTTTATTCTTGCTAGACTGGAAAATCAAGTCTTCTAAGATATTGTCTTGTGCTTTAATGTGACAATTGCTCACCACATGGCAGTGGTCCTTTAAAAACAAGAAGGGATATCAATCTGAAGTACAAAAGATCTTCAAGACACATCAGAATCTCTACTGGTGATTGTGTAACAGACTAGGGTTTAAAAGCAATGCACAATGCAATAAATAACAGCTACTGAATGGGAAGAGCTTTGAAATTTTCTCAAACCAGCTGCTATTGGAAAGCAAATGGGCAACTAAGGGGAAAGTGATTTGATTTAACAAAGGGGTGAATATGTTGTCAAAGGGATCCTTGGAATTTCAGTTCTATCAACTAAAGTTCTAAAGTGCTGGCTGGTAGCTATAATGCAAGAGTACTTAGAAGCTAACACTAGAATTTAACCAATATTCTTTTTCAATGTGGGACAGATGTATCAAACAGGTTTCATAACACAGAGCAGGGCTGTCAAACTCATGGCCCATGGGCCAGATGTGTTATGTGCTGGCTGCATCCATGCTTGGTTTAGCGAAGGAGAAAAAGTTGTGATACATCATGTGACAATGTCGTGATGACACAAGTTTGACACCCCAACATAGAGCAAGATAAGTACAGATAAAAGACAGGGTTTGTCTGTTGCTGATAGGTCCAAAGGACTTCAGAAGAACTTGAGGTCTTTGTTTCCACAGTCCTGGGATGAGATTCAGATTAGCACAGATGATCTACTGTGTAGGGGGAAAAAAAAGAGTTGGTCACAGAATTAAACAGCTTACATAGTAGTTATGGCTTCCATGAGTTCAGATCCAGAAAATTATACACTAACCAAACCTAGGGCTTCAGTTCACAGTTAAAACACCAGACTAGAGTAACCAAACAATATCCTGAAGAACTTGTAAGGTCTTTTATCATCCAATAAGTCAAGTGCTTCCCACTGATATAGGGAGTGCCTATTTGGAGCAGAGGTTTGGAGTTTTAAACATGCACACTTCTGGTAAGGGGTGGAGGTTAGAAAGTGTAGGCAGAATTTGATCATACACCCCAACACACTTCTTACTGCATGGGTATATTTTTCTGCTTTTTTTTTTTACCACTGAAATAACTCAATTATTAGGAGTGTATGCTCGATGTACAAACATTGAATTATAATTCAGATGGTGGTCTCACTCGGTGAGGCTCTGGGGCAATTTGCTGCCTTCCCATCCCTTTTGAAAAGGCCCTGATGGAGGGACTTATAAGACCACAATTGACCTCAGCTGGAATAAGTTGCTCACCTGGAGCTTTCCATGGTGCTGCAACCACCATTTACAAAGGCTTTATGGTGCTCAGCTATGGATTAGTTAAAATCAATGGTAGCACAAGAGACTTATGCTTCTAGCAGACAAGAGTCCAGCATTCAGGACCCAACATCTGAAGAATTCTCAAAGCCAGCATTATACAATAGTTAAATAACTAATTTAATTATTTGGCAAGCAAATAAAGGCAATATCTTCATCCTGCTCATTCTTCTTTAGTGTCCCTTAGAAATTCTCTGGAGCAGAAGAAAAAGAACCCAAACAGAACTAAGAATGTAACAAAGAAAATTCCAGAAGGAAAGAATTAGGACTTGAGAAATTTGGATAGCTATCTCCCAGGAAGTTGTATGGGATCCCACTCTGAGGGCGCCTTGCTCAGAACCCCTGAACACCAGCAGTACCAATAGTATGTATACATAAGGACATATGCATTTGCCTGCTCAATCTAGTCCACCTGTTCTCTCATGGCCAACTAACTGCACAAGGAAACCCTCTAGTCTTCCAATAGATGCCCTTTAGAGGAAGTCACACTGCCATCAAGGAACCATTGATTCCTATGTAATTCATGAATTGGTTCAATCCTTTTTTTGAAGCCAGCCAAACTGGTAACCAACATGTGTCAGAGTCGCAAATTCCAGGTTTAATTGTGCGTTATGTAAAAACAAAAAAATTCTTCCAGGTTTCAATTTTACTGGGTGACCTCTGGCTCTGGTATAGGGCCAAAGTAATTTCCACTATGCATTATTTTGCCCACTTCAACCATGTTCCCTCTCACTGACCTGCTTTCTAGGCTAGAAAGCCCCAAGTGTTGTAACTTTTCCTCACAGGGAAGCTGTTCCAGCCCTTTCAACATCTTAGTTGCCCTTCTCTGAACCTTCTCTAATTCCACCTTTTTCAGGTGTGGCAACCAAGGCTGCATACAATGTTTCAGATGCAGTTTCATCATTGATTTACATAAGGAGGTTATAATATTAGCATCTCTATTTTCAATACAATTTCCAACACCACAACTGTTGGTCTTTTCTTACACTAGAGGCACACTGTATTGATTTGGACTATTTGCAAGATCCCTTTCTTTATCCATCACTATTGACTCTGATCCTATATTTGCATTAATAGTTGGGAATTTTGGTCCCTGTGTGCCACTCCATACTTGTCCAGATTGAATGACATTTGTCATTTTGACACCCACTCTTCTAATTTGTAGAAATACCTTAGGACATTTTTGGGGGGAGGGGCTTTATTAAAAGGATGTTAAGATGCTAAGAAGATTATGTATTGGCTTGCCCTTATCCATATTTTTATTAACATCCTCAAAAATATCTAGTAGATATTAGATAGGCAGGACCTTCCCTTACTGAGCAGTCAATTTTTACTGAAAGAAAAAACTTAAGAAAACTATTCCCCAGAGGGAATATAGTCCTCAAGAATGATAACAACACATTCCTCAACAAAAGGGGTTGGATTTTATTGAGGGTCAATGCAATAAAATAATGTAAAGAATTCAGTGGGGAACAGTTAATGGGAAGTAACAGTAATAGGGGAAATAGCGCTTACCTGGAAAATTTCATTCATTGATGAAATATTATTCAAAATCATGGGGGGTACTGAGAAATAACTACTTGTGAACCTGAAGTAAATAGTGAAATGGTAATACTGGCAGGAAATAGTAATGAAAAGAAAAGCATCATCATTGAATGATTACATCCAGTGGGAAAATACTTTTAAAGCAAGAAACGATACTGGGAGAATAGCAGTGCATAATCTCTGGCTACTAAAAATGGAAACGCATGCCAGCTCAGTTTTTAAGAGAAAGAGTGGAGCCAATACAGGTTGTGTGCAATCATTTTAGCCATAGAGATGGGGAGAGATAGAATTCTGAAATAGAAAAAGAGAAAGATGGGCTGAAAATCCAGCTTGAATTTTGTAACAGATCAAAAACTGGAGGGAAAATGAAGGAAAGGAAAAGAAGAAAAATAAAGAGTGGTGGCGGCTGAAAAGAAATCCACAGTGTACGCAAAACCCAATAAAATAGACCAGGAAATGAGGAGAAGAAGAAGAAGAAGTAAATACTTTTTGTCTCTTGTTCCTATTCTTGAGAATTGGTGGTAATCAGTTGGTAGAAGTAGGAATATCCTTATTAATAGTTGTTCATCAGTGTTATTGGTTAAGTCTTTCTCAAGCCACAATATTCCTTCAAGAACTGGGGATTCAGACTATCTCACACATTGGATAATAGTATAGCACTCTCTTGCTTAATCTGCCCTGATCTTATCAAGTGAAGCAATATGACTGTTCCAGGCTGGGAAAACCAACTCATAAGAGTTGGTTCGTGAAGCAAGATTGGCTGGGCTTCTAAGGCCTAAGAAGGCCCCTGGAAAAGCCAGGCTCAATTCAGGATCTTCCCTGGGACTGAAATAGCAAGTCCAGTTATGGGGAGGTCTTTGACAGGCTTCTTTTCCAGCAAGTCCAGTCAGTTAAGGAATCCTGACCCTGAAGATAATTCCAAGAAGTTCCCCAGAATAAGGAAAGGCTTGAGATGATGGGGATATTCACAGTTAGCTTTCCAGATGCCGAAGCTGTCCTTGAGGAACTTCAGTTAAAAATAGAGATGAGTTTTTCCTTTGTACTATGTAGACCTAAGATAGGGTTAATCAGGAGGACAGCTGACTCATCCCCTCAGCTGGGAGCAAATACACAAAAGAGTTCCCAGTTACAATTCTCTGCCAAATTGTGCTTGGTAGTCCATACAACATTATCCTTTTCCTCTAACATTCAAAGTGATCAGAATTGATTAGATTGGTAATTCAATTAACCTTTTTACTGGACCCCTACGTGCTTGTTCCACATCCCTAAAATGTAAGTTTTATTCCTATAGGTAGCATGGGCATTAAACCTAAGTAAAAGGTCACATTTGCAAGTCTGTGTGTGTGTGTGGGGGGGGGGACGGACAGACAGGGGAAATAAGCAAAGCAGGATTCCTCATAACCATTGTCCTGTAGTAACCCCTTGTCTCCTCCAATAACTATCATGTTATAAAGTCTTTCCTTCCTGTATAAAGCTAAAATAGTCCAGGGTTAGGAATTCAGGAATCAGTCTCAGGGGATAAGTTGAAGCATTAGTATTTTCATACTCAAATGAAGAAGATTGTACTTGTTCCTGTTGAAATTCACCTTGCTAGTTTCTACTTACTCTTTCAGATCATCAAGGTCCTCCTGAATCTTAACACTGATTCAGAAAGAAAAAGGGCACCTTGGTAGAAACATTTCTCACATATGAAAGACTGAGACATATCTAAGTATCTATTCAGAGATAAGGGCCTAGCACTTAGAAACAAGGAAACTAAGGAACTTACAAAGAAAAACTCTGTGAACCATCTTAGAAACAATCTAGGCATATGTTTAGCTACTCCTTGATGGTTGTAAAATTCTGGGTAATCACTAGAGTAGAGTCAAAAGCTAGTATTTCTGTACTTCTTTGCTGTCCTCTAATAGTAATGGGGGCATTTATTGGGTAGCCCTAAGTGTAAGGCAGAGGGAAGTGTAGGTAGAATATGAAACCAGAAGGAAGGAAGGACGTATTTCTGGTCTTAAAATGAATCTTCAGGAGAAATAAAAGAGAATTGAATTTCTTGATAGGGAGAACCAAACCCAAGATATGTAAAAGACAAAAGCTACGGGGTGTGGGGGGAGGTGTCTTAAGGAATAAAGAACTAGGAAGTTATTAATTCCAAGGATCTATGAAATATGAAAGAAAGAGCTTCAAGATTAAAAGAACTGCTAGAAGATGGTAATAATAAGAAGGGCCAAGGAAGATAGGAAGAATCACACAATGAAAAAGGATTTGGACATGTGTAGAAAGTGTGTGTAGTTATTTTAGATATAACTAGCACAAGTTATCTTACTATTTTAGGAGACAGGATGATGCATTGCTGACCCTTTCTGTTTATAAGGTTTTCGGCTTCAGCCATAGAAGAGCTTGCCTCCAACATTATACATAGAGAAGCTCTTTTCAGAGGCAATATTTTGGAGACAAGTGATAAGAAGCCCTGAACTCACAAAATCCCATACCTATTTGAACCACTCAGTAAAGATTTTACTTCCTGATACTTATTTCAGAAGATCTCCTGTTAAACCTTTTTTTTCTTTCTAAGCCAAGAGTTCACACCTGGCTAACATGAAAGCCTGAGAAAGAAGAAGACATGCACACTTTTCTTCTGGAAAAAGGAAGATGGATAGACACAAATGTGCAGTTGTGACCTGTAACGCTTATGGCATGTTTATCTTCCTGTCTGAAAACAACCTGTGATATATTTGTAGCAAAAGCAAACCTGTTGAAGGAAATGTCAAAGGATCAAGACAGTCAAATAGCTAAATTACAGTAGATGAAAAAGCACAAGGATTTATCACATCAAAAAAGGAGATACAAGAATAGACCATGAAAAAAGCCTAACATGATTTAGGATTGATGAATAAAGCAGATAGGACAAAAATGGAACTTTGCTTTTATATATGACAACTGCAGCAAGACTAGAATATGCACAAATTTACACAAAGGTGGAAAGATTGACTCTACTCACAAGATGGTGATGATGATGTGCTAAGGTGGCAAAATACATTACTTTAATTAGAAATTGTACATTGCCTAAATTTAATGATGACTAGAAGCCACTTACTGAAATTTTGTGGGAAACAAACAAACAAACAAACAAACAAAGATGCAGTTAGGCCATATGGTTTAGTTGATTAGAATTAAAATAATTATTGAAAAATCTAAACAATGTTATAACTCTAGACTAAAATGTTGATTTAAATTTCTACTTATAACTGCTGTAAAAGAAAATTGGAAGTCACTTCTTTACAGTCATTTTTGTTTCCTTTGATTCTGCACGTTTGTCTTTGTTCTTTTTCTTCTTTCCTCTTTTTTCATTCTAAATATTAGTTCTTCTTAATTTTTATTCTGTTTTAAAATTCCAACAATGTTTATCAGGAAAAAAAAAGAAACAATCAACTATAAGGAAGTCAGGCAAACACGGGATCAAATCCAATGGGTTAGCAAAAGACGGAGAAGATATTTTGTGTTGCTGGAACTCAGACACAATTATTAGACTCTAGCACACAAAAGGCTAAAACAGTTCAGAGGAAGAAAAAGAAACTATGCAAAACAAGAAAGCAGACAATAGAGCTCTAAAAGGGAGAGAGGATGCAGCTGTGCCCTATACGACACAAAAAGAAGAATTATGCTTGTTATTAATTCTTTTCTAGGAGGAATTCAAACTGACCTATATCGGCCAGATTTAATAGTTCATAAATTTTGCTGCATGCTAGAAGCAAGGATTAAGGACCTGACAAAACATCTTCAAGATTTATCAAGTCCAATGACAATTATTCCTTCCTGCTAATATGTAAAGGTATAAAGGATAGCGCAAAGATTAGTTGCAGTTGAATCGACAGAGACTAAAAAGATATCAGAAGGATGCTTAAAGTTCAAGGCGCTGTGACTCAGTGACTAACTATGCAAATATTGTCAGCCACAAAGGTTTTATTTTGGGATCATGGCCTGAGATAGCTGGATGATATCATGATAATACGAGATGGATTTCACCTAATAAGAACTGGAAATTGTATTCAGAATGTTCATATGGACACATGTGAAAAGTCACAAAGTAAGAATATAGACAGATGCTAAGAATAAGAAGAGATTCTTTAGGTACTTTCAAAATAAAAACAACTCTTCCCTTCATCATCCCAACTACTCAGTAAAGAATGCAAAAAGCTAATAGGCAGAGCTTATTTTAGTTCAGTTATATCTCAAACAAACAATTACTATACCACCAGGAAACAGCAAAGGACAAGGATGGAAGCTTACATTGCTTTAAATGAATGTAAATGTTTAGACCACATGAAAGCATGCTAGAATATTGAATGCTCATGATTTGCCTGACCATTGCTTTCTGAAATCCTAGAGAATTGGTGAAGTGCCAAATGACTGAAAGAAAGCAAATGTCCCTGTCTTTAAACAAGAGGAAAAAGGAAATTCTCACAAACAACAGATCAGCATGCCTGATATCAATATTTGGGAAAATTTTATGACAGATCATAAGAATAGTGATTTCTAAAGACCCTAAAAATTGAAGTGTTGCTTATCTAAAGTTAGCATGGATTTGTCAGGAAAATGTCTTGCTATGCTAATTTGTATTTCAACATTTTTATCTAAGTCCTCTAATTTGGGCAACCTTTTGGGTTAGGATAGAGCAGGGATGGGCAATTACGGCTCCTTCATGACTCGTGGACTTATATAAATATAAATAAATATATTAAATTTAAATAAATTTAATGGAAGCAATTGAAAAATTAGTCATTTAGGAAACCATAAACAAACATGGTGTAACATGGGAGATACCTGGATTGGTATTTGTACTTGCAAAAAATCCCATAAATTTTGTAAACTGAATACAAACCACAGTATCATGTGATGAGAAAGAAGGGAAATGCAACAGCAGGCTGTCCCAATAGAAATATGATTTCCAAGCCTTGATAAATAATCATTCCACTCTCTTCTGGTTTTGTCAGACCTACCTCAAGTCTGAGCATTATCCTGTTGTAAAGATTCAGAGCAATTACAGCAGGGTCAGAGAAAGGTAGCAGCAATGATCAGGGGACTGAAAGCAGCCTTTTGAAGAGAGATTGAAGGACTCGATGGTATGTTTAGCCTTGAGGAAAAGATAACTGAGGAGGATTATGATAGCACGCTTCAAATACCTGGAAGGATATAAGATGAAAGAAGGTCAAGATCTAGCCTGTCACCCCAGAGTACGGGAATGAAGAGTAATGGTTTTGAGAAAATCTTTCCCAACTATATGAGCAATTGAACACTGGGACCAACTGTGCAGAGGGGAGGGGGGGCTCTCCTTTCACAAGTGAATTCAAAGAAAAGTTAAACAGCCATCTGTCCAGGATGCTTTCATTTGGATTCCTACCCTAGGCTAAAAGTTGGATTCATTGCCCTTAAATGGTCCTTTCCAACTATGATCCCATGACCAAATTTTTGGTCACCCACCACATTACAAAAGAGATGTTGAGACTTTGGAAAAAGTGCAGAGAAGAGCAACTAAGATGATTAAAGGCCTGGAGACTAAAACATATGAAGAACGGTTGCAGGAACTGGGTTTGGCTTCTCTAGAGAAAAGAGGGGCTAGGGGTGGCAGGATAGCAGTGTCTCCAAGATTGGAGGGGCTGCCACAAAAGAAGAGGGGGTTCAACTTATTTTTCAAAGCACCAGAACGCCAGATAAGAAACCATGGATGGAAGTTAATCAAGGAGAGAAGCAACCTGGAATTAAGGAGAAACTTCCTAACAGTGAGAACAATTGACCAGTGGAACAGCTTGCCTTCAGAAGTTGTGGGTGCTTCATCACTGGAGGTTTTTAAGAAAAGACTGGACAGCCACTTGTGTTAAATTATATAGGATCTCCTGCTAAAGCAGGGAGTTGGATTAGATGACCCCCAAGCTCCTTTGAAGCTCTATTCTGATTGATTGATTGATTATAGATTGAAGAAGTCTAGTGTCCTCATCACTAACTGTGTCCTGCAAACTGCAGTAATGGTCATCTCTGCAGCAAGCATACCAAAATTTAAAATAGATGATCATCTCCAAAAACCAGTTCTTCTACTGTACATGTAAGTAGTAGCTGCAGCACCTGTTTATGCTTCTGGAACTCAGGAAAAAAAAATCAGCATCTCAGATGTGAAGGTTGTCTACTTTCCTTAGATGGTTACTTATTATGGAAGGGAATCTCTTTTTCTTAAATTAAGTAATTATTTGAAGCATATATTCATTAAAGGATTGGACTCATTTTGTTCATAGCAAAGCTTAAAAGCACCAGGAGAAGAAAAATAGGTTCCGATGCCCACTTGAAAATAAACCTCAGTAAGTAGAGGTTGTCCTTGGCTTTAAAATATTAATTCAGTTATCTTTTGAAGTTACAATATCACTGAAAAAGATGACGTATGACTGTTTTTCACACTTATGACCATTGCAGCATCCCTATGGATTAATCCTGTAAAGTGGAAAAAAACAAAAGGAGATTTTTTTTCTAACAACTGGTTCTCCAAACTGCTTAGAAAATTTACTACTGGTTCTAGCAAACCTGCTAGAACCTGCTGAATTTCACCTCTGCCGATAACGTCTCTACCACCTCAGATGCCTGAGAGACTTCAGACTACCCTCCAAGGTGCTTAGGAACTTTTACTCCTGCACTGTAGAGAGCATCCTGGTGGGCAACATCACTACCTGGTTTGGGAACAGCACCATGCAGGACAGACGAGCACTACAGAAGGTGGTACGCTCAGCCGAGCACATCATCTGCACCAAGTTCCCTGAACTGCATTCCAGCTACAGAAAACGATTCTGGACTACAGCCAGGAAGATAGTGAAGGACCTCAGCCACCCCAACAATGGACTGTTCACCACAATCCAGTCAGGAAAGCATTTTCGCTCTCTTGAAGACCAACACAGAGAGACTGAGGAGAAGTTTCTTTCCACAGGTAATACGGACTCTAAACCAGAAACCATAAGAATGCTCAAGACTGTAACAAGAACCCCTATTAGTACCTCATTCCTAACTTTCCCAACTACCCCTAACTTATTTCCTAATCTATTTTACTATCTTGTCTAGACTATTCTCTTGCTCTACTATCATTTGCAGTCATGGGCGGTCGCATAAGCATTTCACTGCATATCGTACCATGTATGACAGTGTACGTGACAAATAAAATTTGAATTTGAATTTGATTCCCCATCTTGCTATCTAAGTCTAATTCCCAAATACATTTACTACATTACTAGAGAACAGTGTGGCAAGACTAAAAGAAACTACCATAATATTTAAAAAAACAAAACAGAAGAGAAAGCACATCTTCAAACGTCCCCTTTAGTCTTGACACTTAACTTATAGTTGTTTTGTAGAGATCAAATGGATAGAAAAAATCCACAGATGCTATCTTGATTTCTTTGGAAAAGAAAGGGTAGTCTATAAATGGAAAACTATGATAATGTAAAAGCAATGAAACTTCCCCATATACCTTGCCTAACTGCATGAAAAACCAATATCAATCTGCCCTACCCACCTGTATAACATAGCCCTGTTCTTGCCACAATCCACTTTCTCCAAACAATAATTCTCCATGCCTTTTTGACAATTTTCAAATTGCCAGCACAGCTATCACTGAATTATGAATCTTTTCCATATGAATAGATTTTCCATAAAAGAAATCAAGAATTATCTCATTTAAAGACATGAAATCCTTCCCGTCTCTCTTTTCCATTTGAAGTGTTTTGAAGGATTCTATTCTGGGAAAGAAGCCGAAATAATTTTAAACAGAACAATTTCCATATTTCTAAAATAAGCTCTAAGGATTGTTTCAAACCAAAGCAAAATTTTATACCAGCGATTAAATCCTCAAATTTGTCACAATAGTACTTAACTGTCTTTAACTCCTAACTAAAATATATTGCAATGAGGAAGAGACATAAGTAAACATACTTGTAAAGCTGCGATCATCCTAGATATTCCTGCTAACAGAGACAATTTGAGTCAAAGAAAAAATATTAATTAGGCAAAGCTATAAAGTTGCAGGTGGGAACATTAGAAATTTTTACCCTCTTTTCTTTCCTGGTGTTCCTTTACCTTATTCTCAATTGTTTGATCCTACATCCTAACTGGATAATAAATTAGTCTGCATTAACTACTATTAAAGTGATAATATTCTTAATTGTGGATGGCACATCTTTTGTTTGAGCTGTTTGAACCCTTTCTAAATAGTATTGCTGGAAGATGTTAGGATTTTTACTCTGTAGTATTCATCTAAGTTACTTTTTGATTCTCAAGTGTGAAGTGTGATTTTGAGGAAAATATCATATTTTTTAGACTATAAGATGCACCTAGATTTAGAAGAAGAAAACGAGAAAAAAGGTTTTCGGCCTCAACATGTCCCATTTTCACCCAAAAGGGGTGTGTTTTTGCCCACTCAAATCCCCTGCACATCCTGTCTTTGCCCTTCCTAGCTCCCAGAAGCACTTTGCAGGCCTCCAGAATCTTCCGTGCAGCCTGTTTTTGCCAAAAATGGGCTTGTTGTTGATCTCCTGAACCCCTCCACATCCTGTTTCCCCCCCCACAGCTCCCAGAAGCACTCTGAAGGCCTCCAGAATCCTCATGTGACCTGTTTTTGGGGCCAGGGAGGGCAAAAACGGGGTGCACTGGGGATTCAGGAGGGCAAAAACAGGGCCATATTTGGTGTACAAGATGCATAGACATTTCAACCTACTTTTTTTGGGGGGGAGGCAAAAGTGTACCCTATACTCTGAAAAATATGGGTAATTGGTCTATTCTAGGGGTTAAGGCAGCAGGCTAGAAACAAGTGGTCTGTGAGTTCTAGTCCTTCCTTAGGCATTAAAGCTGGCTGAGTAACTTTGGGCCTATCACTAGGAGACAGTGAGTTCTAGTCTCTCGTTAGACATGAAAGCCAGTTGGGTGACTTTGGACCAGTCACTCAGTGGTGGGATTCAATTTTTTTTACTACTGGTTCTGTGGGCGTGGCTTGGTGGCTGTGGCTGTGGGGGGTCATGTGACTGGGTGGGCAGTTTCTATAAGCAGGGCAATAAAGATTAGGCTAGAAACAACACCAGAATG
>JAEANM010013090.1:0-14546 GCA_017656035.1 Myanophis thanlyinensis | reverse complement strand
AGCATGGGTGGCTCAGGAATTCTGGGAGTTGAAGTCCATGAGTCATGAAAGAGCCAAGGTTCCCCACCCCTGTTCTATGGGATAGTAAGCTGTTATAAATCAACTGGTAAGGTGCATAAGCCTACTTTGGAAATCTTCGGAATTACAAGGAAAAGTGCACATTTTTACCAAGTGGAGAAAAGGAAATTTTATGCTAAAGGATTAAGTAGTAATACAATTAAAATATACAGTAATTATAGGAATTAATAGGAATGCCTGGAGTTAAATTTGCTTTTTTGCTCTTATTTATTAACTGTTCCTTGCATTCTGTTCCTTGGTGCTGTTTAGTAGGATGCTTGAATTGTTTGATCTACTAATCCAGTTTCCTAAGAAAGTGACAAATATTTTATTCGCTCTTAGATCTTAGTGTCATTTGTAAAACAAATTTCTATGCTTTTCTATGTCAGTTCAGTGTAGAATGAGTCGGCCGGATGTTATTCATATCTAAACTTTAACTTTTGTTTTGTGTTGGTAGGAAGAATAATTTTAGCTGAAATATGGTTTATCTTGCTTGCTTTTTTGTATCCAAAGTTGTAATTTTAGATACATAAATAAAATATAGAATTACAAATAAGGTTATAATTTTCAACTTTATTTTAGAACAGTTCTTGACTAGAGATAATTTCTGGGAGAAATGGTATAAGAATTACACCTATTTTAGCCTTTCCTGTATGGCTTCTAATAAATATATAATATGTGAACATTTATTTTTGTTTTTGTTTTAATATGCTTCCTGTTTCTAATAAGGAAGAAATCATTGTGGGAAGAAGAGGTAATCAGTGGAAAGGGCAAACAGAACAATTCAATCTATAATGTTTTTTTGTAGGGATAAACTACAGGAATCTTGTCAGCAGGCTTTGAAATTACTTCTGAAAATGGTGCAGTCCACAAAAGATATGGAAGATCTTATTTGCAAGAAAATTGGCCTTTGTCTTGATGACAGCTTGGTATCTGGAGAGTCACAAGAGATCATATCTGAAGAAATAGTACTTACACACCCATTGAAAACAATAGAGCAATGGAAATTAAAGAAAAACAATAGAATTTGCCAAGGTAAATAATTTGAAGGAAAAATAAAGTATTTTACAGAATTCTGCAACCATGTCCTTACTGTGTTCCAGAGCTTTGCTGTACAGGTAGTCTTTGTTTATCAACCATTTGTTCAGTGACTGTTGCAAGATACGATTGTGCTGGGAAAAATCCTTTGCCCAATTATAACCTTTGTGGTATTCCTCACTCATGTGATTGCCATTATATTCAATGTGCATTGTCCTATTCCTTCCCCGTAGTCCCTCCCTGCTTGCAAAGAGATTGGAAGGAAAGGGATTGCAAGAAAATCTGTTCTCTATACATTGAAAGCAGTTTGATTGGGCTAGCAGTCCTGGGCACACTAGATGTAACAGTTTATAAGTACTCTCTTAAAATCTCTTTCTGTCAAGTCTATCCACTCTGCAAGCTGGAGGGTAAGCAAGAGCTTTGTGTAGGCAGACTATCATTTGCCTAATGGTTTCCTGCTGTTGGCATTGCTCAGGATGTGTAGAAGAGCAAATAGCTTAGTCTCTTGAAATATCTTCCTCTCCAATCGCTGCTCTGCAAGGGGGTTCTATGAAGAAAAGCAAACCATTTCTATAGGCAGCCTCTTTTCCCAGCCCAGTCATGGTCAGGTGATTTCCCACTTAACAACCACTTTGCTTAGCAGCAGAGCTGCCAGCCCAATTAAGATCATTAAGCGACTATTACCTATAGTTAGATGAAGAGTACAGTACAGTCCTGGGAGTGCTTAAGGTGTGTTTGATTGCTGTCAATGAAAATGTTTAGGTTTAGACAGTTAATAATCTGTGAGTACCTGATAAGGTCCACTAGGAACCTGCTGTTGCTTTTGTTCTTTTGATCTTTACCACTGAAATCCCTTGAGCTGTCTTTCTAAATGACAAAAAGAAAGAGCACCCTCATTACTCTGCAATCTTCTCTGAGCACTGATATGAGTCCGGATGTAGGATGCGAATGAAAAGGTAGCAATGGAAGAAGGAAGGAAGAAGTGAGTCGAGTAAAAAAAAAATGACCTGAGAACAAAAGAAAGTTATGATATGAGGATTAGGCATTTATGTTGATTGTTTTTTTCTTTCCCAGGAATGTATAGACTCTGTTCAATAACAGCATTACTTTTTTGTTGGGTTTTATCAGGCAGGCAGCAGAACTTTACGAGTTACGGAGTTACGGAGTTCCACTTTTATTTCTGCTTTTCCATGTTAAAAATTTTTTCCAGATTTATTTGAATCGGCTTGGTAGACTTTTACAATACTGATTGAGAGGAGAAGGCATGTTATATAGACTGTAGAAAGAGAAGCTTTAAACCTGTTTGAATTTTAGTTTGAGTTGTTTATCTAATTTTATGTTTTTTATAGTTTTGTATGCCACCCACAATAAATAAATAAACAAACAAACAAAAATAAATAAATATGATTAGCTACAACTAATTCATATTCATACTGGTTTGAAAAACAAAAGCAGAAATATCAGCAGACCATAAAATAAAAGCAATATCTGATCAATACAGGTAGTCCTCAACTTACAACTACAATCAAGCCCAAAATTTCTGTTTCTAAGTGAGACATTTGTTAAATGAGTTTTGCCCCATTTTACAACCTTTCTTGCCATAGTTGTGAATCATTGTGGTTGATAAGTTAGTAACAAGGTCATTAAGTGAATCTACCTTCCACATTGATTTTGCTCATCAGAAGTTTACGATGGGTGATCACATGACACCAGGGCACTGCAATCATCATAATTATTACTATTATTATTACTATTATTACATATTACTCAGTTGCCAGGCATCTGAACTGACCACGGGGGATGCTGCAATGGTGGTAAATATTAAAAACTATCATAAGTCACTTTTTTCAGTGCCACTGTAACTTTGAACAGTCACTAAATGAATTATTGAAAGTCTTGAACTACCTGTATGTATATGTGAGTCACTTAATGCTAACTCATAAATTGTCCCATTCCCATCTCATTTGCAACTTAGTTGTTATTGATCATGTCTGATGGGAAGGGATTTCCTCCGTTGGACAGAGAAATCATAGACCTAAGCTAGAAGAGATGCAGTTAATCCTTCCCTCTTAGGTCCATCTTTCAATGACTAGTCAAGTGCCTTACAGTAAGTCCAACTATCATTCTGTAACTATACCTGGCCAATATTTAGAATTTTATTTTACCAAGTATTCAGTTTATTCGCCACCTGATGTTGTAAACCTCAGAAAACAAGAAAAATAACCGTTACTCTAAATGAAATTTTTCACATGACCATGAATTTATTTAAACCCTCTATTAAAACCCAGATTTTAAGGAATCATTGTGAAGGTCTTCATGACTGAGAATGAGAAGTACCCATATCTTATATGTGATCCTCCTGTGAGGGCATAATGACTTTGTCAAAAGTTTTACATTTGGAATATTCAGAAAGAAGCACTGTGAGAATAAAAAAGCTACCAAGCAATATAATAAATATACAAAAAAACATATACTAAAATCAGTAAAATCCAGAAAATGGCAGTAAAAATTAAGAACATCTGCAGATCAAGTTTTAAATAGTAGATATAAAAATATAAAGAACAACAAATAGCATAGAATAGTCAGAACAGAATATCTTGAATATTTTAAATGCAGGAAAGTTACGAGTAAAGATACTCTTTTAAAAACTAATTCTATAGATGCTGGATTATTTTCTGCACAGTGACAATTCTGAAATAATTTTAATTCAGTTGAATTGTAACTCTGTTTATAAAATTATATTAGTAAAATATAATAAAAAGTTATTTTTCTCTGTTTTTTCAACTTGCATTTAAAAATTAATCAATTTATTTAATAGGTGAAGTTCCTGATCAAACTCTGCTGGAACATAGCTTTGATTCTTTGGAATTGAGTGAGCATTTATGTGAAAGTATTTTTGAAAATCCAGAACTTATATTTGAAAATGAAGAGAGGATTAAAAAAATTGGCCGTTGTTTATATGATAAAGTGGAGAAACTTCTTGATATGTTTGCTGAATCAACCAAACAAGTAAAATACTTTTATTTAATTAAATAGTAATTAAATTTTATATAGTAATAATATGGGAAGCCAGGCTGAAGACCTATTCTTCCATACCCATGGAAGGAAGGAACTGGAGATAAATTCTTGAACTGATATGCTTCTATTATGTATAGTTCACATGTTATTGCATCTTAAACAGCCTTCATTATAACACTTTAAATATAGTCCTCACCTTATGACCACAATTGAGTCTGGAATTACAGTGATAAATTGTTGTGGTTATTAATAGGCACCTGCATGACTGCCTTGCTTAAAGATCACAATCCCTGCTCTTTCTATTGTGGTTGTTAAGCAGACTTGCGGGGTGCCTCAGGATGGGAATAGGTTCCTGGAGAACCAGCATAGGCATAGACCCACACTGCAGCATCCTTCCAGCTCGTACGCAGCGTGCACTAGGTCTCCTAGGGCCTCCCCCATTCCTGAGGCACCCTTGCACAGCTTCGCACCCCACTGGGACCCACAGGCCTTGAGCTTCCTCCCTATCCCATCACACCTTGCTCCACTTACCTCTTCTGAAGATTACCTTTCTTGAAAGTGCATTCAGCCAACATGACACTGGACCTTCCTACAGACCCACCTAGAGCCATCCCAGAAGTGGGTAGCATGTTGGAAGTGTGCTTCATTCTCAGGATCTCAGAAGGGTATGATTTTCCAAAGTGGAGTAAGGCATGACTAAATGGGGAGAAGACCCAGGGCCTCTAAGATCCAGCAGAACAGAAGTGAGGTGGAAATAGATGAATGGGGCAGTTGCAGTGCCCTTATGGTTGGTCAGAATGGCAGGTGGGTTGCCAAGTGCCCATATTATCATAATGTGACTATGGATGTACTGCAGCAACCGTAAATTTGAGTATAATTTGCATGTCCCTTTGTTCAGCATTGTTGTAATTTTGAATAGTCACTGAATGAATGACAGTCGTAAGTGAAGCAAGTAGGTTCATGTTCAGCAATATGATTAGATAAAACAGTGAAAGATCAATGTAGCTTTATAAAATATAGCAAGTAAAAATACCCAACATTGCTAATACTTCTATAGACCTTCTAAAGAGTACAATTATTGCATGGCACATCAATTGAGAATTCTGAGATACATAAAACCCAACGATCATTGCTCCCCATTTATAAATCATTATCGAATAATGCTTTGCCATATGATTAAATATCAATTCCGCCTCTTCAGAAATTGAAATTGTCCATTTCAATTGTGTTAAAACCCCAGTCCACTAAATATATTGTAGCTTTACTTTACTTCTAGTAGTTTAACATTTTCAAAATGACTGGCATTTTAGATATAACGATAATTTAACAGATAAATTAAATATTTTGTATAATAATGGCGGTGAAATGTTCCTTTCAAATAACATTCTATAATATAACATAGAATTTAATCTTGGTGATGGTTCATAAAACCCTAGAAACCTTTTTTTTCTTATTCAAAAAAGAAGTAGGTGGATACTTAGATCCAATCTTACCAATACTCCAAAGTCCAAACATGAGACCATGCCTAAGGCATTATTTTAATTGTGATAAACACACCTGATGCTCAGTCTCCCAAAGGAGACTGCAATTTGAAATACCTGGTATATATAAAATTTCCTATCTGGAAATTGTTTTTGTGTAAAAAAAAGTATGTTTTCTTATAATGAATATAGATGAAATGTCACTAAGATTTAATATCTTTCCTTTGAAGGTACTTAAATTTAAAATTGATACAGAATGCTGATGTATTTAGGTTACTGACAAAGTTAGCATTTCTTATCCTTTCTTTCATTGGATTCTTCGGAAGGGGCAAAGGGAAATCAGCTTTCTAGATATATTAAACTTTGTTTCCCGCCAATAATCACTATGAATTGTGCAGTGTTGAGTTGATTTAAATCAAGTTGATTTAAATCATGATATAAATCACTAGTAAAAAGACTTGATTTAAATAATAATTTTTAAAGAGCAACTGTCATCTCTGTCCTGCAGCTGCTCCTCCTCTGACCCACTGTTGACTCACCAACTGTCCCATTCACTTTAATGGGACGGCTGGTGATGCGGCAGTGACACAACAAGATGAGGGACGTGGCAGGCAGCAGATGAGTGGATGCCTGCTAACAGGTACTGCCATGATGGATCTGAAATGACAGGTGCTCTTTAATATTATATTTATAAGCTGCTTAGAGGTTGCACTTTCATTTTTACTGCTTGCCCTTCCTCCTCACACTTACGAGCCTGGTGGTACAGATGCATTTCTCTTCAAACAATCATACAGTTTGTAGCATACATAGATTTGCAAAACAATGAGATAAAGGAATATTTTGGCACTTTGTTTTATGATTTATGTTTTATGTGTTATGGTTACTGTAAAATTGTGTGAATACATCAATGCAGTACATATTATTTCAGCTTGCAGAGCTTGGATTCATTGAACAAGTTTACCAAAAATGTAGAAATATACAGCCTCATGCTACATAACTAAGCTCCATTTCATGCTGAATAAACTAAATTATTACTAAATTATTACTAAATTATTATTAGTACATACTTTCATTATGTTTTAAATATCTTTTTTGTTTGGAAGCTGGAGGAAATGCATAATATCCATAGTAATATTAAAGAGGAATGCAAGAATAAGAATTGGGAAGCATGCCAAATACTTGATGATCAGCATGAATTAATGGACTGTTTTAATGAAGAGAGTAAAGTTCAGAATCAACTTGTGTTAGAACTTCATAAAGCTAAAGGTAAGCAAGCTAAACTGCCCAGCAATGGACCATGGACCTGGCCACAATTACATGAAAAAAGAAAGTATATCTAAATATAGAGGAGGAAAATTCTTAGCAAATAAGGATTCATAAACATTTAATAAATACTGAAATTTTGCAACTACAACAACAGTTTTTTCCAGTTGCTAAAGTTTTCACTTGACTCTATTATATATAATTTCATTCATTCTATTCTTTACTGTTTATCCACATAATTTGACAGTAAAATTTAGTTAAAAATTTAGGTACTGTAGTAAAAATCAATTGAGTACTAGATTATTCCTGAGAAATATGACATTAATTTGTCAATAAATAAAGAAGATAGGGGAAAAATGGCTTCTACTATTCTTTCTGCCACACTTTACCAGAACTGGCTATAAGAAGTGAGGTGTCAGTACTGTTTCTGAATAACAAATTAGTACATTGCATCTATGTATTCCAATAACTTGGAATGTGGATAGTGGGAAGCATATATTCCAGTTGGATCATGTGATCAGAGAGAAGAGACTTAAAATGGAGCAGTCAGCAACACTGAGTAGCTGCTTAACTACATTTGCTATAGGGATGCACTGATATATTTAGTGTAGTGTTTTTCTCTGCAGCTTACAACCAGATCCAGCCTATTTTTTAATTTGATGTTTGCTCAATCTGGTAAAATTGAGAATGCTTGGACCACAACATCATTCAATGTTGGTTGGTGTAAAGTCAGAATCCTTGAAAATACTAATAAAAAAGAAGCAAAAGGTTAAATATGAAAATTTAATAGAAAGACCTAGTTATTGCAAAATAATATTTGGAAAAATGTAAAGCAAATGTAAAGAAGGCAAAATGGTTAGAAAGCTGTCATTGATAATGCAGGCAGAAGCAGCCAATGACAGACATTTCTGATTAAATCATCAGATTAAAAAAAGTCAGAAAAAGTAACAACAAGCAAGTTTTAAGGGAAGAGTATTTTGATTGTGGTGTTATAATATTGCAGAGCACAGTATATTATATAAAAAAGACCCTCTTATATGCTATGCTGATTATTCTTCCATCTGGTGTTTTAACTGTATAGTGCTTTAATGTTGCTATAATTAGAATAAATGGTAAACACATATAGTGAAATTGACATTTTAAAGATAGACTCCCTGCATATAAAATCCTACACACAGAGAATTGTAGCACTAGCAGTTATTATATTACTATTTTGTATACATTCTTTTAGTGTTGTTCAGTAACAATTCAAACATTCTGTTTTGAGTTATAGGTCTCATTGAAGGTTATTTAACAGAGAGACATACTTTGGAAGAAGCTTTAAATCTTAAAGAAGAATCTGAGCATTGTCTTGTTGCAGAATTGGAAAAGCTTAAAGAACAGATTCAGAAGTTAACCCAGCATAATGCAAGATTGGCAGAGGAACAAAAATTACTAATAAGTCAGAATAGAGCTTTGGCTGCCAATGTGGGAGAGAGAGAAGTTGGTAAGAAATGAAACATACATCACTATATTAAATGCATGTAAATCTTGGCTGGAGAATAAGATTGCTGCCAGTGTTAATGCAATTTTCATTGCATTTAAAAGTCTACTTAAAACAAAAGTAGGCAGTAGTATTTATGTTGGTTAAGCTGCAGCACAAGCATTATTTCTAACAGCATTTCCAATGTAAAAATGTTTATTAATGAATTTTAAAAAAGAGAGTTCATGTTTCTTGAAAAACTCTTTTGTATTGTACCCGAGACCATATAGACATGATTATACATGGATCTGGGAGAAAAGAGGATAATTTTTTCACAAAAACTGACTGAAATTTGGAAAGCTATGGTGAAATTTTCTTCTGATTAACTCCCCTCTTTTGTCCTACTAGCAATGATGATAGGCATCAGAATTAGGTGGCTATAACCTGCCACTTTATCTTCCCAAAATCTTCCTTTGTAGCTAGACTCTTATTCCCTGTATTCCTTGCAATCGATTTTGGGCATTGCCAAGACAATGTTTAATACCAATCTGAATCATAATTATAATTCTAGTGTATAGTAAAAAAAGATTAATTTATGGTACATAACTGGTTTAAAAATTTATGGATTTTTAAAAATGTTATGTTCTTGGTACTGCTGTTTTTCCTTTATGTATTAGAATTGATTAAAGAGATAGAGCGTCTAGCAAAAACAAATTTGGAATTGCAGTGTCAAGCAGAGAAAGATTATTCAAACTTGAATACACAGATGAAAATCTTGGAGATTGAACTTGAAGACCAGCTAAACAAAAATCAAAATCTAGATACAATGGCATCTAAAGTTATTGACCTAAGACAACAATTGGAAGTTCTTGAAAGACAGCTGAAAAATCAGAGGGATTTCATGGATGTAAGAAAAACATGTATAAAAACTTGGATTATTATTTTTTGCTAGCACTGTGGCTTAAAGGTTTCTTTCAAAGTGTAAAATTATGCTAATCTAGGGGAAAATGTTAAAAATTAGTAATTAAATGGTTTTGATTTGATTTGAAATCTAAAATAGATTAATTAATCTGAAAAACTGACTTTCATTTTCTTAACAGAAGCAAGCTATTGAAAGGGAACATGAACGTGATGAATTTCAAGAAGAAATTCAGAAACTAGAAATGGAATTAAAATTTACAACAAAATCCCAAGCTTCTGGAAAATCCAGAACCTATCTGGTGAGTAAAATCATTGCACATCAAAATTGTTTTTAGTGTTAGCTTATAATATATGTATTTTGTTGGCTGAGCAACCTTGTTCTTGAAGCAAGCATTAAGAGAATACATCAAAATGAAGAATGAATGTTACAAATTTGATTTGTGGTTGTATGCAGGCTAAATAGGAAAACTGTGCCAAATTACAATATGCAATGGTATTCCAATGAGTTCAGTATGAATGTTTGTTTTACACCTTTTTAAAAAAAAATATTATTAGAAAAGAAAAAGATACACTTAAAACCCCACCATGACATATATACATACATACACACATTTATTTTTGGTCAATCCATTGATATACATTATTCCGAATCACATAATTTTCTTTTTGGTCCTTTCCTTTCAATTTGAGTGTCAGTCTATCCATCTCAGCACATTTGAGGATTTTATCTATAACCATCTCCCATGGTGGTCCAAATTCCTGCTTCCATTGTTGGGCATAAGTAATTCTGCTTCTGCTGACAGACCCAAGAATAGAAATCAAAGTAGTGTTCTAATGTCAGAGTCTCTCAATCTTTTTCTGGAATAATTTTATGAAGTTTGGCAATCTACAGTATGTAGGCTTTATCAAGATCATATCCAGCTATAAATTAACCAGTCAACTTAATTCACTTTCCCCATTATCATGGAGCATTTAAAAGTTTCTGCAATGAAATCCTTACAGGTAATCCTCACTTAATGACCCTAGTTGGAAGCAGAATTTCTATCGCTAAACTATGTAATTCTCAAGTAAAACTTCATATGACTGCATCATTTGGCAGTTTCAATATGGAATGGGACGACTCGCCGTAGGATAATTCAACAAATACAAAAGTTAAATTAATTTCAACAGAACTGTGGCGAATAATAATAATAAAGTCAATTCAGAAGTACAAGAGTTAAAATAATTTTGACAAAAACATGGTTACGAATAATAAAAGTAATTGAATGAAACAATTAAAACAGCATTGAATTGTCCCAATGGCAAGTTGGCCATAGTGAGTTGGCTGCAGCATGTTGGCTGTGGTGAGTTGTCCTTGTTCAATTTCCATAATCCCAGTTACTATTGTTATGCCAGAATCATGCTGTCATTTGATCAGAATTTCACACTTCTTCTGCCCTGCCATTATTTCCTCTCCTTCAACTCTTCCATCTGCCTATTTCCCCCCCTTTCTCTATTCTTTTGACCATTTTACACTCTGCCAACTTTGCTGCCCCTGCCACCCTGTGCTCTGCCACCCTGCACTCTTCTGACACTACTGCTGTTCTGCCCTTTGCCACGTATGCTCCACCAAGCTTTGTCTTTTTCCTCCCACTGCTGACAAAATACACATGGCCTGGCCCTTTACATGGCAGCTGCTGGCTACATGCAGATCAATGGATGTCTTGGAAGGGCCACAGAGGTCATGAGTGGATAAGTGGAGACTTGTGATATTCCCTCCGCCTTCTCTGTTGACCTTGTTTCTGGGAAACCAGCAGGGAATATCACAAATGGCAATCACATGACTGCAGCTTGCAATGTTGTAATCATAACGCTTGGCATGTCTGGATAATAATCTTTTAATTTTTATTAAAAAAATTCTTAATATAAAATACGAATAGAAGTAAAGACAATGGAGAAAGGGGATAGAGATAAAGTGAGGGAAGTGAGAAATTTTTTAAAAAGAAACAAGCAGTAACTGCTGACTTTTTTCAGTGCAATAAGATGCAGTATATAATAAAGCTCTAGAATCAACATTTTAGTTATATCAAATAGCCATTAAACATTAAAACATTAAAGATGCATATTAATTAATTATAATTAGGCATACTGTTTTATCTAGGCCTTCCCCTCCCCCCTCTTTTATTCATTTCTGATGCAAGGCAGGTCTATATCAAATCGTAGCATTTTTATTGCTGTATCATTAAACTAGAATATGTTGAATATATAAATTGTCTACATTACAGGATGAAGTATAGTGTAGTTAATCTTGACTACCACACATGCAGTGGGACTTATCTTTTTTCTTCTTTGTAAATCTCTTGGGATCTTTCAGAGAACCTCCAGTTGCCTTGGAGCAAAATACATTGAGTAGGAGCTAACTGAATTTAGGTTTTTAGTACTGCCAAGGAGCAGCTTTTGATTTGAAATATTAGATTAATCAAAGTAAAAATATTAGAAATATGGCCATTATTTTCTTATCTTTTGTGTTTCTTTTGTCTTTATAGGTAGAATCTCTCCATAATGAAATAAAAGAGAGAGTGGATGACTATAACAGGCTTTTTGCAGAAAAAGAGCAAATAGAGAAAATGCTTGCTGCCCGTAATGAAGAAACAGAAAAGCTGGAAGAACAGGTCAGGGAGTTGCAATGTCTGAATAAGGAGGTGGCAAAGAATGTTGAGAAACTCATGCAGGAACTGGAAAAAATGAAAAAGAAGGAAATTGAACTAAAAGAAGTAAGCTTGATTTTGTAATTTTACATTTTTAGTAAGGGATTTGAAATTTATACAGGACAGCTAATAACTGAAATTGTGTGCTTTTTTCAAATATACAAACTTCTCAGTGAAGATGGGAAAATGCAAACAGGCAGTAAAGAAAAATGGAGCTACTCAATTATTTTGGCTTGGTCTACTAAGAGGCATGGGGTGTGTATTTGGCAGCATTGTGAGGAGCAGGAAGAGGTTTGAAACCTCAAGACTGATTGAAATATAATCAGGGAATATCTGTTTATTTTGAATAGAAGGTAAAGGAGTCCCTTCAGATATTACTGCACTAAACATTGCCTACTAAGAGGGCAGTGCTCATCTCTGTTTTAAGGCCATTGAGCCAGCATTGTCCAAAGACATTTCCACGATCATGTGGCCAGTATGACATCATTGAGCGCTGTTATCTTCATACCGAAGTCGTTCCTATGTATCTCGGATTTACATGTTTCCAAACTGCTAGGTTGGCAAGAGCAGGGGCGAGGACAGGAGCTCACTTTGTTGTTATATGGTGCTTTGGTTTTGAACCTGGGCTGCTGGTTTTCCAGCTGTCAAGCCCAGCATCTTAATGCTGAGCCACCACGCCCTCCCCGTTATTTTGAATAGGTTTTTGTTTATTAATTTTATCTCATTATTATTGGTAACTTTCTTGATAGAGTGTAAGAATATATTTTCATCAAGGTTACCCAAGATTTGACAATCATCCCAGCTGATCAGGTAAAGCAAGTAGATACCTAAGTATATTGGGAGATGCTTGCATCAGATGATCACTTTAGTAACAGTGGCCAAAGCATCGTTTCATTTTATGTGGAAGAAAGCAATGGCAAAACCATTTCTTTATTTTACCAAGAAAACCACTTGGTTAGACAGTATAAAGTGATTGCCAATATAATGCCAGACATTAGTTCTCTCAGGTCAGATGCATTCAGCATCGTATTGGGAAAATGCTGAGTATCTAACAATATCTATGAAGTGGTTAGATTAAAGCATTCAGGATGGCCAGTTGCTGATGTTTCTGTGCAGATAAAAAAACACTGGATAATGATTTGCTTCCTGAACACTTTTGGGTATATCTTACAGATTTTTGGTTGCTAATTACAAAAATAACTTATAATTTAACCTATTGCATAATATTCTATAGCAATCTTCTGTTTTTACACAATGGCAATTTATACCTTCAGTGCTTGTTGGCTACGTTGCACATATGAAAGAAACATACAAAACATGGAACTGTTATTGAAGCACATCCAGTACAGCAAATACAACTGGAATAGCTATGGAGACACAAAAGTAGTGGCTCTGCTGTTTGAAATACAGCTCAGTTATACCAAGTACTGTTGTTATATATTCAGATGGGATTGCCATGCAAGAGAGTTGCATTACATTAAAAGAATTTGGTTCTAGGACAGAAAAATGTGACACATTAACCGCTTTACATAAAACTCAGACTGATGAAAAAAAATGTTTCCAAGAAAAACTGATGCCAAGATTAAGGAAGACATTTTCATTGGTCCACAGATCAGATATGTTATCAATGTCAAGCAGTTTGAAGATCTATTAGGTAAGAGAAAATTGCCTGGAAAGCATTCAGAGATGTTGTTGAGAATTTTCTTGGCAACTACAGAGCACCAACATACATTCATCTGGTTGGCAAACTTCTTACGGCACATATGACCATGGAGTTCAAAATGTCACTAATAGGGGTGCCACAAAGAAGAGGGAGTCAAGTTATTCTCCAAAATACCTGAGGGTAGGAGAAGAAGCAATGGGTAGAAACTGATCAAGGAGAGAAGCAACTTAGAACTAAGGAGAAATTTCTAGACAGTTAGAACAATTAATTAGTAGAATAATTTGCCTCCAGAAGTTGTGAATACTCCAACATTGGAAGTTTTTAAGAAGAGATTGGATAACCATTTGTCTGAAGTGGTGTAGGATTTCCTGCCTAAGCAGGGGTTGGACTAAAAGTCCTCCAAGGTCCCTTCCAACTCTGTTTTTCTATTCTATTCATTTTCTGTATTCACACTTGGACTTCTTTCCCCAAAAACTAGGTGCAGTCAATGACAAACATAGTGAAGATTTTCATTAAGATATTGCCATAATGAAAAAATGGTATCAGGGCAACTGGAATCTATTAATGCTGGCTGGCTATTGTTAGACACTGCGGTGTGGAGCATCAAGCACATGAGTACAAACCAAAATCAGCAGCTAAACACTTTTGGCCTGTTAAACTTATGCAGCATGTCAGAAATATTAGTAACTAAACACATTATAATAATTGAAAATTAATTTAATATTTTCAAGATTCCTATATGATATGTCATTCTGAAATTATCTTTGTGTTCAGTTTGAAGGAGTCTATGATCATCAGAAGTTTCCAGAAAACAAAACTTCTGAAAAAAGTTCTTCTCCAGTGAAGTTAAAGCTGGAAAAAATACAGTGGTACCTCTAAATAAGAATGCTTCATGTTAAGAAAAATCCAAGATACAAAGGGTCTCTCGAAAACTATTTTGCTTCAGGATAAGAAGA